>JAHBCN010000057.1:0-185000 GCA_019359885.1 Listronotus oregonensis
GCGAAACGGCCACCTTAAAACATATTTTTCAGAATTCGAATTTAGACCAAATAAACTCACACATGGTCTTAAACTGTTGGTAGCTTTAAGTATTCAATACATTTTTGTTTTTTCTGAATCACTGGTTTTAAGTTTAGCTTTTGCTTTTTGTGTATTTACAGTTTAAATAAAAATGTATCTTTGTAAAAACCGTACTTAATAGGATGATTTCCTTTTTTAACAAAAAATTATTTAAAAAATTACATAAAAAGATTTATGGGACTATTACAAATTTTAAAGTATACAGAGTGTTCCAATTTTATTAATACACTAAATATCTTTGCTCCTGTACAGGTTGGTCCAAATTTAATTCTTATCATTGGGATATCGGAAACTTAAAGAGATACTGGGTCAATTAAATGGAGGCAAAGTTGCGCACTTAGGTGCTGATCAAACTGTCACATTAAAAGTTTAACAATTTTAAATACTTCCGAAGATTTTAAGAAACACCGATTATTCGCAATTTTATTTAAATTATTTCATTATCAACTTTGTTAGTTTTAATACGGTCCCGGATGTTTTAAAATGTATTTTAAAAGCTTTAAGGATCTTAAAACCATTATTCGCACAAATCATTTTAATGTTTTTCCACCAAAAATCTATTTTCCTTCTCTCTCTAACACATGGTTTCTTATGGAAATTACCAATAATATAAATTTTTCGAATAAGTGCCATACATCATTGGTTTTGAGACCTTAATGACCCTTAAAATACGTAATAAAAAATCCAGGGCCGTATTTGAAAAAAACAAAGTTGATGATGGCAGCTTGAAGACAAAACGTCGGTGTGTAAATCAATAACAATGGCTTGTAGAACATAAAAAGTAGCAATAATATCTCTTTAAGTTTTCGAGATCCTAATGATAAAAATCGAATTTAGGACACCCTGTACATAATAAAAAAACTTTAAATGAAAAATATGTGTTTGGTTACGCTAATTTTATAAACAGTTGGTAAATATACAGGATGTCTCGAAAACAGAGTTTTCATCGTTAAGTACTTTTTTTTTATGAAACGACCTGTATATTTTGCCAAATTTTAACTCTGTATTTAATTTCACAACAAAAATGTATTGTCCACAATACGTGAATTATTGCTGGTTTTAGAGCTACCGACCTATAATAATTGTAGTATTATCTGATTTACTCATGTAATAATTGAAAAAAAATAATAAAAACAATTAACATAACGTCCTATGGTAAATGTTTAAACCGCTGACCATTTTTTAGTGCTATTTTCTATCCTAACTATTTTAAAATATTTCTTTTATTGTCAGAGTGATCTATTTAGTTCCTTTATTAGTTACTAAATTATCTTAAAAACCAGCAATAATTGACGTATAATGTATACGACATTTTCGATGAAGATTTGTGGAGTCAAAATTTGGCAAAATATACAGGTAGTTTCATTTAAAAAAATGTACTTAAAATAAAAACTCTGTTTTTGAGACACCCTGTATATTTACCAACATTATTAATAACAGTAGTTTTAGTAATCATACATTTATTTATTTTAAGTTTTTTTTTTCTGTATCTTGTACAGGGGCAGAGATATTTAGTGTATAAATAGAGTTGGGACACCCTAAATTTTCTGCCAAAAAAATTTGTAAAAGTTCTCTTTATGTGCAAAGCTTATTGGTTTTTAAAGTAATGTGGTCTTATGTTTATAAACTATTACAAATTTAAATAACTTTAAAATGTTTGAGAAAAATATTCTGAATAAAACTGAAATACATTTTAAATAAATTTATTGCTTAAGTAAGGTATATCACACAGAAAATCAAATATTTTTTTGAAACTTTGTTGTACTGTAGAACTCTATCGACATCTTTCTGCATTACTCGCACCTCGGGTTCAAGAAAACTTAAAGTTGATCCAACTGGTCGCCTAAAACCGAAATCTCCGTACGTGTCGAATTCTACAGAAATGTCGGAAAAGTGTACACAAATCTGTTAAAAAAAAATTGTTGCACATCTAAAATAAAGGTTGACGTATTTTTGGATTTTCGCAAAAAAAAATAACAGGGCCTCATATTTTGATTTTTGTCCATTTTACCCATCAATGCTTCCAGTGTGATGAGGGACTGACTGAATCCCTAACTGACTCATTAAAATTATAGTGCACTTTCCGGGGGGTGTAGAAACTTAATATTTGGTATATAAGTAGGTTTTAAGACACAAAAAAAGAAAACAATCTTAGAACTGCACATTTTTAGTCGAAACACCCTAAAGCAGTGGCGATAATATCCTATATTTGGGGATAGTTTAGAAGTTTGCAATCTGATTAAAAATATCTGCTTTTTGAAACACTGAGGTCTGAAATAATCATTCCAAGTTGTTTTCTTACTTGGCAAGTTTTTTACTAATCTGTCTGTATTACAGCAGCAGCTGCTGTTGGAATTTTGGTTAGTCAATACCGACACTATCGTTAAATTTATGTTTTTAAATTTTCTCCAAGTTTCTTATTATTTTTATTAACATTAGTAAATAACACAGCCCCACGAAAAAAAGTGGAAGGTCGGAAAGACTTGAACATGGTATCTTTATGTCCTTGGGGTCGTCCCATCAGGTCAAAGTCAAGAGCATTTTAAGGTCAAATCTGCAAAATTGATCGTAACTAAATTTGAAAAGTGTATACTTATGTTTTTGAAGTCGCTAAATATGAATCCGTGGTCACTTTGACCCCATCGGGTCATGGTCACAAAAAATTTTAAGGTCAATTTTGCTAAATTATAATTTTACGGATTTGACTACAGATTTAAATTTAATTACGAATAATTTAGCAGATTTGACTTTAAAGTGCTCTTGACCCTGACCTGATGGGGTCAAACTGACCCCGGATTCGGGTTCAGTGACACCGAAAACATAAAGATACCACGGTCAAGTCTTTTGGACTTTCAACTTTTTTGTGGGGCTGTGTAATTGCAACTGAGAAGAAATCATTGAACATATATATTTTTTTATAATCGTGCGACCAGCTGACCTACTATTCCCCACTTTATAGTCAGCTGACTTTTTTTGTTTAAGATATTCAGTTAACTTTAATTTCACAGATTGTTGATCTGGAGGAAATGATTAAACATATTTTTTCTAGGTGCGTGCGAGGCCACGGCGTCTTATCCCGCCCACGGAACCGCAGCTGATGTTCACGAGGTTTTAAGATACAATTCTCCAAAGCATTTGACTAGTTATCGTCCAAGAAGAAATGATGGACGAAATTTGCATCTGGCTTTTGGACTATCTGTACTATACCAAATATAAAATTATCGTCTGTTTTAATAAGTTAGCTAATACATACATAAAAAAAATTAAAAATAAAAGAGAAAAAAATATATACCTAAATTGTAATAAATAGATTGATCGAAGTGACAAAATTTTTGAAACTAGAATAAAACATGAAATATCCATTATAAGAATGGTTAAAGATACTGTCATATTAACACATTGCTTAGAACATAATTGTTTGATAGATTTAAACAAAGCCATATTACTCCATATACATAATGTTAATAAAAGAATAAATTTATTTAAAAAACCAAAAATCGAAAAGTCACAAAAGGGATGTTGGGCAAAAACATTGATTTCTTTTTTTGTTATTCCTTATTTGTCTTTACAGCTTAGGTTTTTAGTATATTCTTAAAGAAGCAAGTTCTAACAAGGTAAAACAAATAATAGAATAAAATTTAAAGAAATTAGTTTGTTTTTAAATAAACAAACACAATTATTTTAAGTATTTTTTTTACTGCAAAATATTTTATTGTTGGAAATTATTTATCTAGTATATTGGATAAATAATAACGTGCATAAATGCAATTAAGGTCTTAATGCCATTTTATTTTATCTACAAGGCTAGTTAATAGCATTCACTAATTAATTTGTCACAAGTCACCTTTGTGGCATTTCTCGTGACTAACTCAACAGTTTTTAATGCACCCTGCACACACATCACTCGGTAGGGGGCTAGGCCCCTTCCTACACGCACAACTTCATTCTATACCTGTAGTTATACCCTAACTCCCCTTTGCATGGCAAGGGCCTTGATTGATAAGAATATTTCGTGCTGCAAGTGACGTCGTATCAATTTCAGAAAGAGGTGTTTTACCGCCGCCGGCAGACATCTAGCTATTTCGTCAACAAATAAAAGGTTTATAAATTTTCGATATTTATTTTATTGTGCACGGAACTTTGTCTAGTTATATAATTTGGTAACATAAAAAAGAGTATTTGTCTTTAAGTGCATTAAGCAGACTCATTTTTAATATATTTATACAAATTTATTTTAGGTTTTAAATTTTATTCATTCAAATTTTTAAAATTGACCAATAGGCCTTACAAACTGGTCCCTTGGCTACCGAGTAGGCCTTATTTGTGTAAATTATGTTTTTTTTTTATCTTGGACAGTCCACGAAGACTTACAGTTAGCACCAGAGCTAACGTACAGTGGGTGAAGGAAAAACCTCTGCGAGTATTGGATTCCACAGACTAGACATTCTAACAATAAGAATGAAAGAACGAACAAAGTAAAAAGTTCTGGACCTATGGGACTGTAAAGAAGTGCATAAGAATGGCACTGCATTTTGCTCAGATGGGAGCTGTCGGAGAAAGAATTATACCAGCGCAGAAGCCGTTTAAAAATCTATAAAAGACTGACAAATCTCATACAGCTTGTCGGTGAGCACAAGGAGGAAGCTTTTTTTGGAAGCGTGAGATTATTATTAAGGTTAAAAGCATTTAAATGGAATTAAAAATGAAGGGTTGTGAAAGACGCCATTCTACAGACATCAAACACAACAATATTCAAAAGAACTCCTGATTGGGGATACACACAAAGTACACAGATTAAAAGTGCTGGTCTGAGAGATGGGTTGAAGCATCTTTGAAGATTCTATGGCCAGTAATGTAACGCGTTTATGTAAGTTAAGGGTATTCTCAAAGGTTACGACAACGAGTATAAATGACTTTTTGTTCTGTAGTACTTGGCTGCTTATTAGTAAAGCATGAGTGTAGGAAAACTTTTTTCGCGACAGCGAACGTTATTGTCTTCCAGGAGGATTAAATTAGACAATAATTTTTGCGCCCAAATTTAATTTTAACCTAAGGTCCTCTTAAAGACATATTCGCATTTTCCTACGCTTGTTTAATAAATCCGTTTTAAAGACTGGCTGGAGACTGTTTCTAAAGCTAGTCTGGGGTAAAGGGTACTATCGTCAGCAAAACCATGAATGGGATTGGTTGTGAAAGAGAAAAGATCGTTAATGTAAAAAAATTAGTTTTTGCCTGTACTGACCCCGGGGGCACCCCAGCAATATTTTGGAGAGAGCTGAAAGAGTGACCATCTGCAGTAACTGACATACGTCAAGAAAAAAGAAAACCAAGGACAAAGTTTAGTGGCAGCGCATCATGTTAGACCTGGTTAAAAGCAACGATCTAGGTTTCACCAAGAAACCCAAGTTGTATGATTAAAAATTAAATTAAAATGATTAGTGCATTTTATTCGATCAATTTGGTTTTACACTGTCTACTTACATTTTAACTGGTAAAGTGTATATCTTTAACATGGAGTTTTAATATTTTAATCTTGTCTAGTTTTTCATTGCCTCATTGCATTTAGTGGGTAGCGTGTGGTTATGCCGTACAAAATATTCTCATCCTTTAAACATTTGCTAGAGCTATTGACAATTTTGTTGTCTGCCATTCCGCACATCAAAAATAACCCAGTGTTGGAAAGCTAGTTCAATTATTTAAAAAAAAGTATTTCCAATAAATCCACACGCTCTATAAATAATAATAAAGTTCTGAAAAATCTACTGGTGTAGCTCTTCAAGATAAACAAATAATTCATACTTTATTTTCGTTCCTTTAATTTAATTTAACTCAATTCTTATTTGCTTTTATTTTGCAAAAAATACGAATAATACGCAGGCACGTCCATAAACAATGCTACTCATATGATAACATCCACATATACTTGTATGTTAGGTAAAGTAACTTTTAGCCTTCGTCGCTCATGACCAAAGTTAGATTATAAAGGTAAATAGAAATTTGCTCAAGAAGATATATCTGCCGCTGTATATCTCAATATCTCTTCTTCAATCTAACTTTAAAACTAAGGGCAGTTGAGATTCAACAAAAATATAAAAAATTGCCAGAATGTCGTACAATAGAATTTAAACTTGAGTTCAGAACACAAATTGGCAACGTCGGATTTTAGAGCTAAAACGGTGCTCTGCTGCATGAGCCATGAAAAAAAGAGTCAGTCAAATCCGATCCTTTGACCATATACCTCCTAGAGGCAGCCACGCCCTTCGGGTATATACCTACTAGAAGCAGCCTTGGCGCTTGGCCGTGAGAGAGAAAGAATCGGTTTATAACCTTTGTCTCTCGCTTTACATGCTGACTGGCCTGTGGCGAAGGGATATCACGCAGAACAGGGGTATAGTTCTGCGTGTTAATTGGTAGCGGGGTAGATACCCGGCGGATTTTTAAATTTTTGGTTTTCAATTACAACAACATACCACACTTGGGTAAAAAAAATTGTTATAGATGTTGCTAGTTCTGAACATGACACCGAAGAATATAAGGAATACTGGATTTTAGGTAATTTTTAAAATGCAATTTTAAACACCAAAAGAAGCAACTTACTAGTCAAACTTTTTTGTGTGGCTGTTCAAGTTGTACCAGAAAAAAGAACATAAAACTTTTTCTTCAATTTTTTGGCCTAACGCAAAGCGACATTTTATTGTAGTCGTCTGTCCCCTTTAAAATTACTTTATGCTACTAAATAATGCCATATTAAAATTAAATATTACAATATTAAATTTAACCATAAAATTAAAAAAATACCATTGCTGCAGGAATTAATGCACCATTTCTTAATACCTTCTTGGTCGCCTTACTCTATCTTTTTGCACCAAATCCACTTATTCTAAAAATCTTGCTCTTGTCTCAGTTCTCTGAAATACTTTAATATTAGTAGAGGTAGATGATTCGTTCACCAACCACCGTCCACCGGTGGAGCTTATTATCTTAAAATCTCTGACGTAATTAAATATTTAGGAATCTTGTGTGACGCGTTATTTAGGGCGTGGCCAATACTATCTGTCAAATGTCAAATGTCACCTGTCAAATGTCATCTGTCACCTGTCACCTGCGATTAGGACGGTAACCCTATAGTAAATTGATCATTGTGGGCTTCATGCTTTAACATTAGGCTTACACGTAGGTCTAATATGTTTATTTTAGCGTCCTATACAGGTACTAAAATAATGGCGCCTGTCAGCTGTCAAATGCCACCTGTCAACTGTCATATTTCGCGAACCACGTGACTTAGAACCTGCATACGTGGATGAGATGTATCTTAGGGTCTTACGCAGACATTAAAATAATGGCGGTGATCAAATGTCACTTGTCAAATGTCAAATTGAGGGGGGTGCTGCTTAAAGTGTAATAGATTAAATAATAAAACACATTGTATATATTTTAATTTAATTTATTTAAACCACATTGTACATTGACTTTTAGTAATCTTATACACTAGTTTAGTTAGTAATAAACTACAAGCTGCAGCAGTAAAAATAATTAAACTATTATAAATTTCATCTGATCGAGGGACAACTGCTGGAACCTCTGCTGCAGTGGTTACGTTGACACATGGCTTAGCGAGAACTTGGCTTATTAATGTTTTCCACTCCGTTTCTCCAAAAGTATTATCCATATAGCGGAATTTAACCGTGGCGAGAAACGGCCTATTTGCGTGTTGCGGTACCGCGTGGGAAGTTCGCACTATGTGGTTCTAGGTATGTGTTCATCGGGCGAGTTTTTGATGTAGTTTTTTTCATGACAAACCGAAAGGATAATATAAAAAGTCATTGTGACATGTTTGATAATTTGAAAATAACCGATCTAAGACTTTATCTAAATTCTGAAGTTTACCCGTACGAGTCGATGAATTTAAATTTCGGCAGTAAACAATATACAGGGGCTTACCGAATGTATACAGATTTTCAAAAAAGCTATCTTGGAAAGACATTCAGCGAACCACTAATAAAATTTGTAGAATTTGACGAGCGTGCATTATTTGTAATTGATTGCTCTAAACAAAATGAGGCCATAAAAGCCTCTAATATTGATGTCAAATTAGAGTTTCAAAGCTCCGAAAACTTTGCTGATAACACTCGCGCATTCTGTATTATTATTCGTGATTGTGTGCTAGAATATCAGGCATTAACTGGTATGGTTCGGGAACTCTTATAAATTAACATCTAAACCCTCTCTCTTAGTCAGTACTTTAATAACCAGCAAAAGATGAAGTTCGTCGTAGTTGATGTTCAAGGATATAGTATTCCTGAATTTACTGCTAAAGAACTTGCTATCTACGATGGGTGCAAAATGTTGAGCTATGTTTTTAAACCAATCAAACCGTTTCATGAACTGAGTTTTAACCATCAACGTCAAATTAACTATCTTTCTAAAAATCATCATGGAATCCCCTATGACTGTGGAGAAACCCGTTATGAAGAAATTTATTCCATACTCTATGAAGCCCTCCGAGGCGTTGACACTGTATATGTTAAAGGTCATGTTAAAGAAGATTTCCTAGTTAAAATATTTGCTAAGATGAATAATAGTTTAGAATATAAAATACCAAACATTGTTAATTTAGAATTTACTTCCGGAATTGTTCCGAAATTAGATATAGCTTTAAGTGATTGTAGATTTCATAGTTTCTCTATGTGTGTATGTAGTGTTAGAAATGCCACTATATTGTATAATTATATTGTAAGTCTTTTACCACAAATAAATTATGATTAATAATAATTTGAGTTTTTATACCTACCTCCCAGCTCCCCAACATCATTAATCATCCATCCTTCACAGTGTTCATGTCTAAGACAACACAGTTAAAAGTTAGGTTAGAAATTTATCTACATAACCTCAACAAACTAAAGAAAGATATCAAGTATTATCAGGAGAAACAAGTGTTGCTGAAAGCTTTTGAAAAGTTAAAGTTATAATGGAGTGGGAAGATGTATTTACAACTCCCTCAAGAGGTGGTACAGGAACAGCTGCAGCACCAAACAGACTTGTTCCAGTTCGAATTTATGAAATTAGTGATGCTATCAAGATACAATTTTATCAGCATGAAGTACGTTTACTATATAACGATGATTATTCATTTACTTTTACTCGAGAGGAATTTGACGAGTTTTTAAGTATTTTTCTACTACATGTACACGACGGTTGGTGTGATTTACATGAAAACATTGGAGACAACTGTATCGATTATTGGTTTGAAGAGGAATGTCGTGATATGACTATCAGTGATCACAAAGAACCCATTTTATGTTTAGATGCTTCAGAAATATTATTGATTAAATCACATGTACATGAATTGTATAATTTAAATAAAGTTAATTATTAGTAGATTCTGTTTTTTAATTCTCCTAACCTAATACCCTATAATATTTAGACCTATAGATTGAAATAAAACAATCAAGTTTGGTAATGTATTTTTATTGTGTATAAAAAAACATACAATAAACATAAAAACAGATCATGTTTAAAACATAAAAACATAAGTTTAAAACATAAAAACATAAGTTTAAAACATAAAAACATAAGTTTAAAACATAAAAAACATAAGTTTAAAACATAAAAAACATAAGTTTAAAACATAAAAAACATAAGTTTAAAACATAAAAAACATAAGTTTAAAACATAAAAAACATAAGTTTAAAACATAGAGTATAAGTTTCAAACATATGAAATATAAGTATCAAACCATAGTTATAAGTCTAAAACTAATCTTAAAATATAATAAATTACCTAACTAAAATAAATATAATAAATTACCTAACCTAAAAATCAAACCTCTAAGACCATAGCTGCCAAAGGAAATTGGAGCGAAGAAAGCTGCCTGTAATCAGTCTTGTGGAATTTCCAATGATTCCTTATACAATACTAAATCCCGATGCCCCCAAGCAAGCGTGTTCTCGGAATTGGGTATAAGGTAACGCTTATCGTCCGCGTAAGATAACGCCACCTTATTTTTAAGTTCGATATACATATCGTGTAAATGTGAACGGAAAGTGTTAATTTTTCGGTAAATTTGTGTTCCCTCTACATCAACAGCCAGTTTGTAGTCATCATGTGATAATTCCTTTTTGCTGACGTAGTCGGGAACACCTTTAGCCTTTTTCGTCAACTCCCCCTCCACGTTTACACAATATGCTTTCGCCCCAGTCCCATAGAAATCCCAAACGATTTTTCCTGCATACTCGTCCTTCATTCGGCCTAATATGGAAGTATTTACAGGAACACCGTGTGGGTTTTCCTGCGAGTAATTAGACGTATCGAATTTATCTAAATTTTGTTTCATATCATCATAGAAGTTTTCTGTTTCAACATACAAAATAAAGGAGTCAGTATCAGTATATAGCAAGGTCGCTTTGTTGCCATATTTAGGTTTGATATAACTATACAAAAAATCATACATAATTGTTTTCGATATGTCTAAAATCGAAAAACCTACGTAATGCAGGTTTATTATATACAACTTTTGTTTAGCCATCTGAATCGCGACTAGATTTTCGTTAAATACTGAAACATTTTTAAAGTGTGGCTTCGTCATCAATGCTTCTGCTCCTAGTCGTCTACCGATATTTTTCCAATGGGAAACAAGCTTAACATCGACCCTTTTCTCCATGTTTTCCATTGTCTTTCCAAACACAGCATTGTTCATAAGTTTGAAAAAGTCCTTTTCAAACTTATTTTTAGCCATGTTACGCTTTGATGTGTTCAGATCAATGTACGTTTTTAACCAGGGAGATTGACTGAAAGTTAAAACGCGATGAGTTTTGGTGAGCTTAAGCCCATGGTCTAAACATTGACGCAAATTTTGATAATGAATAACATATTTAGATTTTGAAGTTTTAGTTGTGAATTACGCTTTATCGAGATGAGTTACGAGAGTTACAATCTCCAGCTCGATTACTCTGTAGTTATTGTACATCAACCAGTCATTACGATAACACGCATCTAGGAGGCTACTTGAAGAAAAATCTAGGAGGCTACTTGAAGAAAAAGGGAATCCTTGGCTAATAAAAATATAGTAATTTAGAAAAACAGGGCTGTTATTTGAAAATACAGGGCTGTTATTTGGAAATACAGTGCTGTTATTTAAAATACAGGGCTGTTATTTGAATATACAGGGCTGTTATTTGAAAATACAGGGCTGTTATTTGGAAATACAGTGCTGTTATTTAAAATACAGGGTTGTTATTTGAAAATACAGGGCTGTTATTTAAAATACAGGGCTGTTATTTGAAAATACAGAGCTGTTATTTGAAAATACAGGGCTGTTATTAAAAATACAGGGCTGTTATTTGGAAAAACAGTGCTGTTATTTAAAATACAGGGCTGTTCTTTGAAAATACAGGGCTGTTATTTAAAATACAGGGCTGTTATTTGGAAAAACAGTGCTGTTATTTAAAATACAGGGCTGTTATTTGAAAATACAGGGCTGTTATTTAAAAAACAGTGCTGTTATTTGGGGGGAGAGGGACTGTTGTTGGAAGAAAGGGACTGTTGCTGGGAAGAAATTATTAACACTTATACCTTAATAATTTAAAAGAAGGGTTCTGTAGCCATGGATTTGAACAAGCTTGATAAAGATGTAAAACGTAGAAAAAACCCTCTCAAGATTGGTGTTCATCCAGAGTTTAAGAAGCTAAAGAATTATTTATCTTTTAGAGGAATAGAATATGAAGATCTTCCCCCCTCTATGCTGCTGCAGGTTCCTCGTCTCTGTAGAAGAAAAAGCAGTCATTAGCTTTTGTTTCTAGAACTTTCCATCGATACTCTTAGGAGGGGGAAAATATTTGATTAATAGTTAGAAACTCGTTCCACATACCTTTAGTTGTGCTGCAGCAATGGATAGTGATTGTTCATCAAACATGTCTAGCGAACCCACGTGTTGGAAATATATTGATGAAATGGTTTCAAGAAGCAGACAAGAAATTAAACTAGAAACAAAGTTTTTGGGTGAATTGTGCATAAGAGTCCGACATTTCAACATTACAACTGGTTTCAGTGTTTCCAGAGGGTTGATTCCGAGTGTTAAATTGGTTAATACACTCTTTAACCTACCTGAAGATCAGATTACCATCTCCCTAAGTTATGGTGATTGGTGTGAATTCCTAACTACTGCTGCCGAACTGATTGCTCGTGATGAAAGTGATGTGGTAGAAAATTTCTTATCCGAAAACTTTACCATTTGGACGGCTTCCTTGTTAAACGAGCGAACCATAGGACTTAAGAGTAAAGAAACTGGTGTTGTTGTATGTTTTAGCGTTTTAGATATTAATGCATTTATAACTGTTAAAGATCTTATTGATTATAGAATATTATTGTTAAATAACTTAGATTTTAGAACGTTTTATGACGATGTTTTATCTGATGTTGCATCATATGTTGAAGATACAAATGTTCGTAATGAAATTTATACTCTATGTAAACTAAATTTAGATGATTGTGGATATTATTTAACTGAATTTATATGCTTGTATCCTGATAAGGTTTGTGATGATTTTCGAAAAATTGCTTCCTTAATAAATGAATAAATAAAGACTCCTTGTGTTTTATTTCTTTAGTTAGGTTAGCAACGTCATCCTGTAAACATGTGTCTTGACGATGGTTGTTATCCATTACAAAACAAGTATTCAAGATATTTTGATTACGAACAAAGATTACTATCCTTTGAAAATTGGTCTGTTAATCTTAGTCCTAAAGAACTGGCTGGCGCTGGTTTCTATTACACTGGGAGAGATGATGTAGTTAAGTGTATATGCTGCCATATTGAATTTAATAATTGGAAAGAGGGAGATGATCCGCTATCGGACCACTATAAAAATGTTAAATATTGTAAATTTGCAACCATTTTGTGGGCGTGTCGAAATTTTGAACAGAAGCGAGTGGTTAAAGCAGTTGGTCCTAATTTAAATTATAAACAGATGTTATTTAATTTTTTTATAGTTGGTATGATTTGTTTATATCTCATGACTCACTATGAAGATATTATAACCTTTCTACAACAGCTAAGCTCATTCAAGATTCGACCATGGCTCTGTTAAGTTCGTCATACGTCGTATTAGTAGCGTTAGTGCAAAATGTTTTATACATTTATGCGCCTTATAATGCTCCAGCTGCTTCAATAATGCTGGAAACCGAAGATTTTCCATCAAATAATTCATGGCTTTCGCTTCAATATACGACAATGGATCAACATCATGTTGGTGTTTTTAAAACACTTGTACCAACATCAGCCCAATCATTTCTCCGATACAAGGTTAAATTTCGCTATATGGATAATACTTTTGGAGAAACGGAGTGGAAAACATTAATAAGTCAAGTTCCCGCCAAGCCATGTGAGAACGCAACCACTGCAGCAGAGGTTCCAGCTATCACCGTCCGCCCAGATGAAACTTATAACACTTTAATAATTTTTATTGCCGTAGCTTGTAGTGTGTTACTATCTAAACTTGTGTATAAAATTGCTAAAAGTCAATGTACAATGTGGTTTAAATAAATTAATTTAATATATACAGGGTGTTTTATTATTTAATATTCAAAAATTGTAAGATTAATATAATAATAATAAGGCTCTTCACCCCACGCCTAAGCCCCAGGTCTACACCCTGGGCCCGGTGTTTAAGCGCAGGGGTGCCCCTCCCCACATGTTAGGTTAGACATTTGACAAGTGACATTTGATCACCGCCATTATTTTAATGTCTGCGTAAGACCCTAAGATACATCTCATCCACGTATGCAGGTTCTAAGTCACGTGGTTCGCGAAATATGACAGTTGACAGGTGGCATTTGACAGCTGACAGGCGCCATTATTTTAGTACCTGTATAGGACGCTAAAATAAACATATTAGACCTACGTGTAAGCCTAATGTTAAAGCATGAAGCCCACAATGATCAATTTACTATAGGGTTACCGTCCTAATCGCTAATTGATGAATTTCGACGATTTTTAAACAGCTGTAGCGCCTTTATGGTTAAAGATGGCGTCATGCGGTTTTCACTATTCGATAGGTACGACGTTTCGCTAATTTTAAAAAATTTAAACCGCGCGTCTTAGACTCATCATCAGGGTCAAATAACGATTTTAGCCGATAGCGCCCGAACGGCATAACCTAAAATTTCCGAGTTTGCGCAAATCAATATTAGGTCTTAGCACAAGTATCCTACGCGTAACGGCCATTTTCCAAGTCAGATGGTTTTTGACATATGACAGGTGACAGATGACATTTGACAGGTGACATTTGACATTTGACAGATAGTATTGGCCACGCCCTAAATAACGCGTCACACAAGATTCCTAAATATTTCATTACGTCAGAGATTTTAAGATAATAAGCTCCACCGGTGGACGGTGGTTGGTGAACGAATCATCTACCTCTACTAATATTTTTTAAAATATGATGTCTGTTTTTAGTCTTAAACTTAGCTTGAGCCATGTGTGCAGCAGGCTGATTAAACCAAGCTTAAGACAGGTTTTAATCTTGAACTGCGTTTGTACAATCTTTTTTGTTGATTGAACCAGTGTCCTTCCCCGAACCAGAATGGACTTGAATTTTACGTACTTTAAGTATTTTTTATTTTCTTTCAGTAATTTATTCTTTCTTGGATCGCAAGGTGTGCTTTCTATAGATATAAAACGGTAAAATTTCTAATTTAGTTATTTATTTACCCTTTTTGTTTAGTTTTTAGAAATAATCTGTATCGCATTTGTTTATCTCATAAATTTTAATTTATAATTTCTTTAGAACTTTTAAATTTACATTATATAATGTTATATCAGTTCAATCAGTGCGAAACAAAATAATGAAAATTTATTTACTCTTTAACCCAGATATTCTAAATATAAAATATCAAAAGTAAGAGGGAGTGGAAATAATAGATTTATAGGAAGCATGGAAAGATTGCGGACAAATTCCCTACAAGAAACTGATCAAAATTTACAGCCGAAATCTCATAGCTAAACTACACCCAGGCCTATTTTAAATTTTAAAATTAAACTTCCAAGCTTTCTGCGTTTTTCTTTATATGAGGGTGGGAACATGGCACAAAATTTAAATATTTATTGAAAGATATAAGTAAATCACGAATTGCATTTGTGTTACCTTTTTCTTAAGGAATAAATATTGTTATACACTGGGTTAGTAAAAAGTACCGCAACGTTTCAACACAGGTTTGAATACAAGATGTCTAAAGTCCATGAAGCTGCACTTAGAAAATTTACTATTCAAGAGTTTTTGGATATTAAACAGTTATATCTCCATTCTAAAAAGCCTAAATAAGGCACTCTAAAATGTACATTTGATATTCATGTATTGTATAAAATAGAGATCTAACGCTGTTAGAACAACACCGATACGTCACGGTCTCATATGGCAAACTGATATGAGACCGTGACAGTTGATGTATGTAACTTATTATACATGGTGATCCAACGAAAAGGTCGCACCTCTATTTGTGACTATCCTGTTATATTTTGGAAAAAATGCTCGGACACGTCAATTTTGATTTCTAGGAAGACGTTTTTTCATCTATAGCCGTATAATATAGGGTGATCCAAAAATAAGATATTGCGTTACACTTAAGATTTTTAAATGAAAAGACCTTTAAAAAAAATAGATTCTCCATGATGTTTTTAGTAATTTTTGTTTATAAAGTTTATACCCATCTTTAACCGTTGTAAAGCTATTTGAGTTTTTAATAATATTTGACTAACCTAATTTAATACTGATAATATTGGATTTCACGACAAAAAATAATAACCATGGATACCAGCATGAACATTTAGCATCAGTCAGTGTCATCGTATGTCATAGGAAAACTTTGTCTTTGATTTCAAATTGTTAAGTTACCTACCTAGTTGTAAGAAATATTGAACAATGATTTATTTATTTAGGAAAGGTTAGAAATAACAAAACTGTATTACCAAAATGGGAGCATTGCAAGAGCTACTGCCTGGTCGTTTACTCCGTTACATCCAGACAAAAATATTAACGATAAGTATGTCGCTAAGCTGATTTGGAAATTTAAAGAAACTGAAATTGTGTCTTATATTCGGCGTAATCGCCAAAGAGAAAATCGGGTAATTTTTTACTTACCGGGCCCAAGGCCGATTTTATTGAAATTTTGTATACTGATGTCAAATTTTGTCGGACTCTGCTGGTTTTTAACTTATAACGCCCTTAAAACTGATTACACCCAAAACGGAAGATTTTATGGAAATAGGTACACTTATTATTCTATAAGATAAATTTAATTTTACCTTCATTTAACAAATATTTTTAATAAAAAAAGGCCAACAAGCACTTCTCAAAAATATTATTTTTACTTTTAAAAATGTCAACAAAATTGTCTAGAGATTTTAGACTGTTTTATGTTGGTACGCCATGGACCCGCGAAACAATTGAATGGCCTACTTTATAAATTTGAATTATTTTTCGCGATTTAAATTTAAAAATTAAGCGCATTCATTGTTTCGCGGGTCCCTGGTGGACCAACATAAAATTGTCTAAAATACCTAGATAATTTTGTTGACATTTATTAAAGAAACATATTATTTTTTGGAAAGCGCTTGTTGTGTTTTTTTAAAAATAATTTTTAAAAAAGGTAAAATTAAATTTATTGTGTAAAATAATAAGTGTATTACCATAAAATCTACCATTTTGGGCGTAATCAGTTTTAAGAAGGAGGAATTTTAAGAGTTTGTGAAAATTTGAGGTTAGGTTCGAGTGAGGCGTTATAACTCAAAAACTAGCAGAGTCCGACAAAATTTGATTACAGATTCGTGATAAGCGCCCCAAGAAACCCTTAGATACAAAATTTCAATAAAATCGGCCGTGGGCCCGGTAAGTAAAAAATTACCGAAAATCGACCAGTACCGCAGAAATAGCAGTTTTGGGACACGTACCACTTGACAACACATAAAGCACTCGGGGACTGGCTACTTCTTCAGAATTTACACGCTCAATGGTACAAATAATTTTGGAAGACAATAAATTTCACTGGTACAAGATAAAACTTGTCCATGAGCTTAATAAAGTTGATTTTGATAGAAGGTTGGAGTTTTGCAAATTGATGTCCTTACGTTTAATGAATAATTGAAATCTGTTATTTAATATTTGTTTTTCGGATGAATGTACGTTCTATTTACATGGTGCTGTAAATAGAAATTGTCGATATTGGAGTGACTTGAATCCACATTTGTTTCGACGGGTACACTCGAAATATCCTGAAAAAATTTTCGGAAATCATAATGTAGGACCTTTCTTTATTCCTGGAAACTTAACGGGCGAGACGTACTTGGACATATTAAAAAATATAATAGAGAGAAAATGTGGGAAATAGATTCGAACAAAATCTTTATTGGATGAAGGTAAAAGGATTCCACTTTTAGCACTTATTACCACATTGACCTACCTCTTAATGGCAAATTAATTTTTACTTTAACTTTAATTTGCTTATAACAGTAAATTAGTTTTTGTTTTTTTTTTTAATACTCCTACGGCCGAGTGATGATCGCGTTGTTAAATTTAGCAATGGACTTAGCAATTGTTAAAAGTTAACAACGGTTTAGAATGTTTAACAATACGTCATTGTCAGTGTTATTCAATGATTTTAGTAAGCAACCTGTCAAAATCTGACATTTTGTTAAACATTCTAAGTCCATTGCTAAATTTAACAACGCGATCATCACTAGGCCGATAAAGTTATTTTTAATTTTAAAGTTAAGTCTTGTTATTATGGGAACTATTTGATCAATATTTTTACGATAGATTTCCCTATTGTTAAAATTTCTAGAATTATATTGTAAACTCAAATAGCTTCACAACAATTGAAGATAGGTATAAACTTTATTACCAAAAGTTACTAAAAACTTCATGGTGAATCCAAAAATTTAAAAAAAATGGGTTTTTATTTAAAAATCTAAAGTGAAACTCAATATTTTGTTTTTTAGAACACCCTGTATTATATGGCTATAGATGAAAAGACGTCCTCCCAGAAATCAAAATTGACGTATTCGAGCGTTTTTCCCAAAATACACCAGGAGAGTCAAAATAGGGGTGCGACCTTTTCGTTGGGCCACCCTGTATAATAATTAAGCTATTGCTTAAGTTGAGTTAAGTTATATCTATAGTGTCAACATTTTTTCTCCACGTAATCTTTTTGTTGCAATAAATTTGTCAAATTTAGAAAGATCCCAAATTTTTTAAAGTTTATCTTTAGCAGTTGTGAAGATATAAATAACAACAATGCCTTTTAGAACGGAGCAAAAAAGGAGCTAAAACCGCTTCACAAAATTTCATATTTGGGCGTTTTTGAGCATGCATAACTAAACAGTGATGTCAGCACTTTTACCACACACCGCTGCACATAATCTTTAGGTTATTTTTAATGAAATATCCCGTTTATTTTTATTGCAATGAGTTTCTACAAGATTCTACCCTTACTAGTTGCTGAGATGCACACCACATTTCCAGTAAAATTTGCCAACTGGGTCGATATGGCCGTTAAATTCTGCATGCCCAAAAACCTTCAGATATTGAGCGAGAGCTGGCTGCAAAAAACCTGGCCTATCGAGTAACCGGATAAAATATGTTTTAAATAATACTACTCACTGTATCTATTGAAAAAATCATTTAGTGCCAGGGCAAATATGCTGCATTAAATTGCTATGTTTTTTCTAAGGTACATTTTTTGGACATGAACTGTACCAATCGAGTAACCGCTTGAAACTAATTTTAAAATTTAGTTTTAGGTAAATAAAAAATAATTATAAACAAGTGCCTCGTTAAATCTGGTGCTAACCCCATGCACGACACTTTTTTTATTTGTTTTGCGTTACTGTACCCATCAAGTAACCGCTTTAAACTATAATAAAATTAAAGTTTAAATATTTTTTATTAAAAAAACACATTAGTGCCACTTCTATTCTAGTGACAAATACCTGGCACGATACTTTATATTTCTTCAAGCCCCATGCTACAGAGAGAGAGATTTAACATTACAACAAGATGATAATCATGACAAAAGTGACGATGATCATGACAGTAGTGCGTTTTTTGCTTCGTTCCATTCGTCCACCCAAGTCATCGATTGAAAATTGTCAAAAAGATTGAGGTTCTTGTTGGCGGTTTTCGAATTTGCTTAATTGACCCTGCTTTAACTAATCGATGTTAGTATTTATGGGCAGTGATGGATTCATTTGACACTTCTGGTACTGAGCTTTTAGGGCAGCTAGCCGTAGTGTTTTAGGTGGTGCTATGATGCCCAAAACTGGAAGCCATTGAACTAGCTTGCTCTTTATGGTTCCGTAATATGTCTCATCGTTTGATTTAGTTGTATATCTAAAACATTAGTATGGTGACTGTTTAGCCAGACTGCAGCGCAATATTCGGCTGTTGAATAGACCAATGCCAGAGCACTTGTCCTGATTGTTTTTGCAGTGGCTCCCCAAAAAGTGATTGCAAGCTTGTGGGTGATGTTGTTGCGGGCTTTTACTTTTTCTGTAAGTGTTGCTTGAATGTCAGGGTGCGATCTAGTATTACGCCGAGATATTTTGGGTTTGGGTTATGTTTTAGCATAATTCCTTCAGTTTCTATGTTTATTTGTAATTTGCTTCGCCGTTATTTAGATGGAAAGCCGTAACTTCAGTCTTCGTGGGATTTGGTTAAGCGTCATTTTTTGAAATAGGTGTTGATTATATTAACGTCGTCTTCGAGGGTAGCTTCGGCGTTCTCAATGTTTCTTTCTTGTATGCCCAAAGTCATGTCAACCGCATAAGTAAATTTGCGTAAAGTTGTGGTGGGAACGTCTGAGGTGTAAATATTGAACAAAAGCGGTGATGGTACCGAACCTTGGGGTAAACCTTTCTGTAGACTTCTAAATTTACTAGTTTTCCCGTTAAGGCTTATTTGGAATAATCTGTCACTCCGCATTTTATTTATTAGGTTGTTAAATGTCTGACATGGTACCATCTGGTATAGTTTAAGTAGAAGGCCTTCTTTCTATACCGTGTCTAGGCGCAAGTCAGTCAATAAAAGTACTGCTGTTTTAGTTTGCGCGAATAAAACAAAGTTAAAAGCAAAGTAATAATTAATTAACAATATAAAAATTACAGGTTTCGCCTTATATAATTGTAAACTTACCGATTTTTTGTCTGTAACTTTTTTCCTTCTATCCGATAGCAAATTTGGATTTTTGACATTTTAAATGGGGTTATTTATACATGAATGGAATTGTCTTAAAAGTTAAAACCAAAATACATTAATATAAATAAAATTTAATAATAAAAAAGACAAAGAAAAATAAAATTTCTAAAAAGTAATTACACAGACCACGAGACACAAATTGTGCAACTTATCCAGAGGCATATTTCATCGAAATGATCCACACCTTGAATATTGTATTCAGCATCAATGCCGTCTGTATAGCAGTGCAACTAAACTTCTTTCAAAGCAAGCAATGGCCAACAAGCAATAATCGGTGAATCCCCGAGATCGAGATTTAATTATTCGTAGTCGTAATAATAAACGTACTTTTTCGGAAATTATTTTTCTAACGTGAAATTTGAACAACAAAAGTATAAGAAATATAAAGAAATATTTATTTTGATGGTTAAAACGCATTATTATTTTTTTAGGTATGTCCAAAATTTCCAATAATTCCGAGACACGTTTGGAAATTTCCAATATTTTAATTTACAACACTAGCTATGGCCAAGAGAAAAAAAGCTTACAACCGACCGACAGACAGCGGACAGAAAGATCTGCAAAAACATTAAATTAAGTTTTTTTTTTAAATATTTAAAAATATTTTTTTATACTTCCATGGTGCTTTAGGCGTTTCCATTATAAATTATTTCATCAAATTAGATTAGTCTGGTAATGTTAAAATAACATCCTTAATATGTTATTATCTAGGGTAGTAACGGAGTACACTAATATAAAATTATTAAAATTCCAAGACCGGAAATTTAAATTACATATAACAATGGCCCAAATTTCCCTATTTCGCGTTTCGTTCACGCTGTTATGCTGCTATATTCCGCTTTTTGCTACGAGCTCTGGATTAAAGTTGGGATCGACAAGATGTGCACGATATCATAAGCTCTTAATCAAACGGCGTAGTAGAAACTTCAAGAGAAAGGCTTCTTGCGAAATATTATGTACCTACTCTTTTTAATATAAAAGATGCACAGGGCTAAAGAAAAATTGTGGGATATTCATATTTTAGTACGCCTTTCATTTTGAAGTATATTCTATTATTTATTAAACTTTTGCGGTGGGTTGGATACACCATATTGTTGTCTGATCAGGTTGAAGTAGATTAACTTTTGTTATATTTAGAATTTTCTTAGATTGGGTTTTACAATAGCAAAGCAGGCGTTACAATAAAAATAAAATAGGAATGTTATCCTTAGAAAATGGGGTAGATATGGTGCACTTCTATTAATATATTTTTCGTAGCAAATTTGAGAGTATTAGCATAGATGTTGCTTCACTTGCACAAGATAACAATTTAATATTGTCCTGTAGTCTGCGCTTAAATATAAAAAAACAAATTTATACTATGCCAAAGAAAAACAACTTTAACCAAAAGTAACCAAAACAACTAAGAGCCTAATTTATTAAATTACGATTATCACATTTTTGCAAGAGCTTTTTTTTAGACTATTTCATTTTTTTATTATAAAGTTGTATTAGAACGCGTTAAGATACTTAAAGCCATGATTTTACCTAAAAACTTATTGTTTGTAATTTGTTCAATTTAATGTCAAAATCGCAATTTGCTGCTTTATGTACAGGGTCTTTGATTATATTTACGTGGCATCTGGAGCCTTTATTTTTAAAGATATAAAAATGTTTTTTATAAAAATTGTAGTTTTTTTCTATATTATCTTTTAAAATTATCAGTACAAAAATATTGAATTAAAAAAATAAAAAAATATGAGAATATTCAACTTTTTTAAATGGAACACCCTGTAGATTATTGGCTACAACGAAATATTTTTTTTCTGCTTAGAAACATATACATCGATAATATTTAAGTAAAGAGTTTTTAAGATACTTTAGCTTAAATCATAAATAAATTGAAAAGAAAATCATATTAGGATCAAGAAAGCCATGGAAACAATAAAATTGTTATATTGCTAAATTTGTGAGGGTTTTCTTTGAACCAATAATGTTTATCCCGGCAATTAAACATTCCTGCTAAAGTGAAGGAAGACTTGTTGGTGAATAGAATTTTATTTAAAAACTCTGGATCCTGCCGCATAAGAATAGCTATTTTCAGTGCATACTAAGGTCGGTCCTGCATGTTTTGTTTAGAAGGATTCTAAAAGGACATGAATTTATAAGAATAAAATTTATAATATTGTTAAATAAATTTTAAAATCTGTTTCATTAAGTTTAGATGCCGCATTCAAAATTGATATGTCAGGATTTTCTAAAATTATTAAAAGTAGTTAGTGCTAGTACAAGAGAAAAAGTATAATAATTATCCTGGAAAAAGCGAGTATAGCTATATCTTCGTTTCATTTTGTGCTACAGTCCTTTTCTTTATTTTTAAGCTTTTTGGTCACTAACGGCCGAGTGATCATCGCGTTGTTAAATTTAGCAATGGACTTAGCAATTGTTAAAAGTTAACAACGGTTTAGAATGTTTATCAAAACGTCATTGTCAGTGTTATTCAATGATTTTAGTAGGCAACCTGTCAATATCTGACATTTTGTTAAACATTCTAAACCGTTGTTAACTTTTAACAATTGCTAAGTCCATTGCTAAATTTAACAACGCGATCATCCCTCGGCCGTAAATATTCTTAATCTGTATTACATAGTGTTTATATATGGTACCCGTTGTTAAGTATATAATAAGTAATATTCCCTTTGCACTGTCGTCACATTATTATTGTTGCCATTAAAAAGACGCACAATAGCGATTTTTTTGCTCTTTTAAATAGCCCATTGACAAGACAATTTTATTATTCTTAATAGTTAAAATAATAAACTTCAACCTTTAACAAGATCCAGACGTCAAATTTATCATAAAAATTTTATTGTTTTTATGGCTTTCTTAATACTAATATGATTTTTTTTTTCAATGTATTTATTATTTCAGCTAAAATATTTTAAAAAATGTTTACTCAAATATCATTAATGTATATTTATTTAAAATCAGAAAAAAAGGTGTTTTGTTGTAGCCCATAATGTACAGGGTGTTTCATCTAAAAAAGTTGAAGTTGTTTATAATTTTTCATTTTTTAATGCGATATTTTTTTACTGATAGTTTTATAAGATAATTTAGAAAAAAACACACAATTAAAAAAAAACATGTTTTTCTATCTTCAAAAATAAAAGCTCTAGATGCCACGTAAATATAATTAAAGAACCTGTACGTATTTCAAAAAAGTAAAAATAGCATTTTTGCCAAGTTAAATGTATTTAACAATATTATCTTCATCATCATCAAAGCAATTTTTTTTAATTTTAAACACAGAAAATAAGATTTAAATCATTTTTCCCATTTTTTTAAAAAATAACGGACCGTCGTACCTTTAGCAATTTTAACAAATTCTTAAAATTAACCACAACTAACCTCTATGTCTGACATAGCGAATTTTGGCGCTTTATATATATTGTTTTATGTCACAAAGTGTGAACAGCAATATTTGGAAGATTTTTTTAAATTACTTCCGTTTTATTGTGATATTGTAATAAATCACCTTAAAAGAAATTCACATAAGTTTAGGTCACACAATGCCCACTAACTCTGAGCTGATATAAACCTGTTAAAACACAGTATAAAAAACAATATTTGAACTACATTTCCTTTTTATTTTTAAGTTTGTATATTCGAAAAAATAAAATTTTAAAAAGCTTACAAAAATATTTATAGAAAATCGGAAAACCAAAGCTTAGTATATTAAATTACAATTTTTACATTTTTGCAAAGGCTTTTTTCTAAACAATTTATTTTTTTTATTCTAAAGTTGTATGTATAGCCAGATATTTGGGAAATGCGTTAGGATACTTGGAGAAATGATTTTATTTAAAAAACGCAATTTATTTAATTTAATGTCAAAATCTCAATTTGCTAATTTTTGTACGTATTTAAAAAAAAGTAAAAATAGCATTTTTGCCAAGTTTAAAATGTTTTTCAATGTTATCCTCATTTTTTTTTAAATTATAAATAAAATAAACAGGCTAAAAACATGTACATGCCTTACGTATATTAACAAACAGGCCTATCAAATTAAATTTGTTTTCAAAGGGCCAACAACACGAGACTCAAATATTTTTTAAAGTTTGCTGACTCTACTAAAATTATCCCTTATCTGTTTCTTTTATCTTATATTTATTAATTTAAAATGCAAGCCTGTACTAAAGCTTAATCGGTTCGAGACGTGCCAGTGCTTTTTAAATCCATTTTTATTTACAAATATTGATGCAGTAGGTAACGAGCATACCAAACATATTTGGGCTAATTAGATACACCGGCAGAGTTGCATACTTTCTTTGATATTCACCCGACTAAATTGTTATCCCGGGTAAATATATGTTTATTTATTAGTATTACGGTGTATAAATTAAATTTTTAAAACATACTCGAAAGGTTTTCGCGAATTTAAAACAACGCTTTTATTTTATTTGGGATAACATAGGCAATATCGCAAAAAACAGGTGTCACCTAAATATTTTAAATGCAAAACTTAATATTCTTACTTTTCTCAAGATAAATACGATCTTTTTACAATTTGGCTATCTTTTATTTATTATACACGCTCAATAACAACTTCAATTAACCATTTAGTCTAGTCGAGAAGTGTGTTTCCTGCGAAAAATAGTGAGAAGGCTTCGAACATTATGAGCGATACCTCATTCAACGCGAAATTCAAATCTGAGAAAGGCGATTCGAGGATTTTTTTTGCCAATAAAAATTGCAATTGTTATTAACAAATAACGATATAAAAAAGAGCCATTTCGTTTTTTGATGATAACTCAAAAACCATAAGAGATAGCAAAAATTGCAAAACAGATCCTTGAAGACAAGAAAAATTCTGATAAAACAGTACTAACTCCATTATTTATAATTTAAATTTAACGCTAAAAATAAGCCTCCGCGCGACATTTCTGGTTGTGCGCTCGGCGTCAAAACCGAATACGTCACACTAAAAAAAAATTTTTAGGGTATTAAACTTTAAAGAATTTATTCCCGTTAAAAATTTAACTTAAAGTTAGTTTTTTAACAACTTAGACAATTAAAATTGTTTTAAACTTTCGTTCTCATTAAAAAAATATGCTTAAATAATTGTCGTATATATTTTTTGCTTGGTGAAGCCCATCTTATATGGTAGGTAGGTTTAGGTAGGTTTAAAATGAGTGGACACCTTTTTATATTTCTCCCAATAGGATCGTACTTCTAATGACACCGATACCAGATTTGGAGAGAGTTCTTACATCTCCTCTTACTCGTGTCGCTACCGGACACGAGCACAATGTGTTCTGATGTGTTCTGGTGTCCCTGTCTCCTAGAGAGTATGACGAGCACACGATTAGATTCGTCATGCCTTCCTCTTCCGATCTAGTGACGTGGGTAGCTACCAGGTCCTTGTTACAGGAACCACATGTTCATTCTGAGGCCACATCTCCGGCCTTACCCTATGAAAACGGTCCTATCCGCTTTCTGTTTAAAGCCAGGGAACCCTTTTTCCTATAAAGGCGGTTCTGTCCGCCTTTTCCTGGATTTAGGGAACCCTTCCTAAGCACCTGTTTGTTTGGGGTGGATTAGCCCTTCCCCGTGGAACAGGCGCCGGTGACTTCAGGGGCACCTTTCAAAACGCATTCACCCGTTTCGGTTTTTGTCAGCGCACCTTTGTCATTTTTTCCTATGAAAGCGGTTCTGTCCGCTTTCTGTTTGGAGCTAGGGAAATAATAGTTCACCACGGCATGGCCCCGATTACCGCAGTATGGCTAGATACACTGAGAGGTCGCCCTGTATCTCAGAGGCACCGTTGGAGACACCAGTTTAAGGCACATGATGTCATACACTCATCAGCACGGTATGCTAACACCTTGAGTTAAAGTCTTGTGTTCATCTTAGCTTCGGATCCTGTTACATACGCTAGCCAAAAGAGTTGCCGATAACCAGCAACTCTAGCGTATGTTAAAAAGATCCTACTGGGCCCAACCACGACAACGACGTGTGAATACAGCGGTGGGTGGCCCATCTTATATACACACTTAACAAGATAACGCCATAAACGTTAAACATATTTTAATCCTTTGTTTATAATAATTTTATATTTTCGACAATATAACTTTATTTTTTTATTTTTTGTCAAAGCTTTAAAATTATTATAAACAAAGGAATACAATTTTTTAAACTTCTATGGCGTGATCTGGTTAAGTATGTATATAAAAAGGGCTCCACGAAGCACAAAAATTTACAATGAAGACAAAACTTTAAAGCAATTTTGTTAATTAACAATTTTCTAACTTGTTGACAAATTATTTTTAAATTAAATTTTTAACGGAAATAAATTCTTTAAAGTGTTCTAAATACACCATAATCTTTTCAATTTTTTAAGGCCCATTTTTAGCGTTAAATTAAAATTATAAATAATGGGGATCGTAATAATGGTAGTAGTAGAGGAGTTCCAGAAGTCCGGACTTTTTTTGGAAATTTCCCCTCTTAAACGATTTTTTTTGCAATTTACGCAATCTCCTATGGTTTTTTAATTTATTATCAAAAATTGAAATGGCTGCTTTTTTTAATTTTTTGTTAACAACAATTGCAATTTTCATTGGCAGAAAAAAACCTAAAACGCCTTTCTCAGATTTGCATTCCGCGCTGAATAAGCTATCGTTCATATTTTTCGAAGCCTTCTAACTATTTTTCGCAGGAAACACACTTCTCAACTAGACTTATATCAAATTTAAAGTAATAAACAGCATTAAAACATTAAAATAATATATGTAATTTGGATATGTGTCTGTTAAATCAAAGATGTTTTTTATATTAAATTATTTTTGTCCTTTTTTTCAATATATTTTTAAAGCCTTTATGTAAGAATGCCCAATTATTA
Source organism: Listronotus oregonensis (assembly GCA_019359885.1). Classification (NCBI taxonomy): domain Eukaryota; kingdom Metazoa; phylum Arthropoda; class Insecta; order Coleoptera; family Curculionidae; genus Listronotus; species Listronotus oregonensis. The sequence continues at coordinate 27,205 of JAHBCN010000057.1, forward strand.
AACATTTCAGACTCCGTCTAAATATGTTATTTTTTATGAACATATTTAGTTGTTATTTATATACCAGCCAATTCCTCTAATTAATAAAATAATTAAGCGTTTAAAAAGTATAAAGTCGACCAGCAAAAGCAGCCAAATTCAATAAGGCGCTACCACGCGTAAACTGATGAAAAAATGTTAAAGGGTTTTTTTTGGTTCCGATTAAATTAGACGAAAAAACAGCCATTTATCTTGCATTTTATTTAGTAATTTAAAACCAACCAACCGCTGGACAAATAAAATATAATACTGCCATTAATTTAACTAACAAAGTGCCAGGTCCACGAGGCCGAAATCCAGGAGAATATAAATTTCCGGACGGACTTCTAGAGAGTTTGACACATCGGTAAGGTAGAGGGCATGTTTTTCAGTAAAAGCACTTAATGGCGTAATAATTGTATGTAAAGGGTGACTTTTCGTCGCCATAAATCTTTCTTAACTTAAACTCTAACTTTTTTTACTGAAATACTAAAAAAAATAAAATAACCTTAATATTAAATAAATAATTTTTGATCTTATATTTACGTATCTTCCAATATGGCGATATACTACTGCCCAAATAGCACAGTTTTTCTTAAAAAAAAAACAAATATTAACATCTTTAAATATTGTAAAAGAAAAAATAAATTGAATTTGCTCAATTGGGACTTGCTCAAGAAAACCCTTTTTGTTTTTTTTTTTTTTGGCAATAAACAAAATTAATAAAATTTAAGAAATAAATTTAAAAAATGCTCAGAAACAATGCTCTAAATAAGTTTAACAAAATATCATTTATTTCTATTTTTTCTGTGTTGAATGATTAAGTTTTTTTTTTAATTTGTTAATTACTTAATTCATTTGTGTGGTTAATATGTATTGCGAATCTATGGAAAATATATATATTTAGCTTTAAATCAAAAGCACTTGCAATATTAATATGGATGTAATTAATTACGCAAAATATTAACCAAATTAAAATTATTACTTCTGCAATATTTAATTAAAAGTTATTTAGTCGGTTATATTATATCATATCAAAAATATGCACATCTTGCCTCATATTTTAAAAGGATAAATTATTACATTAAAATATATATCTTACTATAAAATTTGGGCTTAAAATTATTTACACTATAAAGAAATTATTTTTTTTAAATAAATCAATGTTCGGACATATTTATGTTACGTCTAAATTAGGTTTTTTCATAGGTAAGTTTAATCATTTATTAAACGTATACATGAAATAATAAAGCCATTTTATACAGTTCCGATCCCTTAAACTTGGAAAAATACTTTTTATGTTACGATAATACTTAAAAGAAAAAAAATAGAGTTGTCAAAATATACTTTTGGCGCCTCTAAATACTAGGCTCGTTTAATTTGACAGGCGACGAGGTACCAGTTTCAAATAAAAACTTTAAAATAATTTATTTTTATTTTAAAGACAGAAAATAAGATCCAAATAAGTTTTTTATTTTAATAACGGACCGTCGTACCTTTAGCGATTATAACAAATGATTACAATTTAAAGCAATTTTATTGTTATAAATCGCATTTGTATAAAAACACCTAAAAAATAAGTCACATAAGTTTGGGCCATACAATGATCACTAACTCTGGGTTAAAACACTGTATAAAGAACAATATCTGAACTATATTTCCTTTTTATTTCTAAGGTTGGTATATTTGTAAAAATAAAATTTTGAAAAAAGAAGGAAATAGACCAAGTATTTAACATTTTTAAAAAGTTGGTTCTGGTCTGGTTAACATTTAAAAAAGTTAATTTAACAAACTATGTTAAAATCCAATATAACAACTTTAAGCTGTATATTCTAAGGTAAAAAATTGTTTTCTTGTCGAACAGAGCTTTTGTCGCATAAAAATATCGCTTCCCTTAAAATCAGCGTAGTTAAGCGAGTTCGTGCACAATTAATTATTGGATGGTTGATTGCCAGTCGACACCGATGTGCCGTTGGGTGTGGTTTGGAACCCACGGAAAACTGTAGATACCCTCTGGATGACATTATCCAGACGTTTAGTTTAGACAGTTAGTTAGACAGTTTAGGGTAGTAGTTTTTTTTGTTTAATGTCCGTGGTAGCACTACCGCGTATAAATACAGGTTATTTATTAATTAAGTGCCTTTATTTAAGGTTGTGAATTCTTGGGTGATTTTAAGAAGAAAAAATAGTATCAATAAATGTCCCAACCGTATTAATTTTTAAGCTTTTAATATTTTGTTAAAATTTGGTAGGCACCCATCATGCGTAAAAATACTTTTTTTGGCACAAAAATTATTGTTCTATTTTCGTCAGTGACGTTTACATGGAAAAAAGTAATCTAAGCTATTTAAGTCGGGAGATATAGGCGGCCAACCTGCGTTCCTCTACGACCTATCCACCGATTGCAATAGGTGTGATCTAAAAATTTACGCACTCGTTTGATATAAAAAACAAAGTTAACTTATTTTTACATTATTTTTAATACTATATTTTTTCATAGGAGAAAACGACACAGTTTAGCTACAGTGTATCTGTGTAACACTGTGACATAAAAAATGTTTTTATAGTTTAATCCCAAAAATTAAAATTGCTTTTTAAAAATCACCGCCTTGTTTAGTACCCACCAGCCTGTTTTGAAAATTTTAATTAGGTACAGCTTCTTAATAATATCCAAATAAAATTATAATTTATACCTAAAAAAGATGCAAATTAAAAGCAGCCAATTATATTTTTTTAATTTATCACTTTCCTGGAAAAATAGTCAAAGCTTTACTTTTTATCTCCTAATTTTAAATTACGGCCCCAAGAGATGTTTTGCCAGACATCACCTACAAACACCAATACACGAAATAAGCTGACAACAGGGCTGATGTATTATTATATTAGTTTTCTGCGATTTCCCAGAAGGATTTCACTGCTCGGCTTATCTAGGATTCATTGTTAAGCTAACCGTAAATCTTGAAGAGCAATATTTTTAAATGTTACCTGAACTAAATTACTTTTTGATTTAACTTAATTATTTACCAAAGAAATGAGGTTAAGCCAACTTATGAAATATATATTACGTTACTTAAAAACTTAAATGGAGTAATACAGGATGTCCCATAAAAAAGTAAAAGGGAAGTAATTTTAAGGCTTTAAATAATTTATTCTTTTTATAAATAGGTAACTCAAGGTATAACTGTCTGCCTTATAAAATATGTATAACATTTTTGTTGATAATATTCATTATTTAAATAACATTTTTAAATATATATATATATATATATATATATATATATATATATATATATTTTATATATATATATATATATATATATATAAAAAAAAAAAAAAACAGGGTGTAAAAGGTATGATGCTCATCATTTTAATGGGCGATAGTGGAGCTCAAAATAAGTCGAAAAGTTTATATGACCTATGTGTCAAAACTTGACAGATTTTTGTCTAAATGATATTAAAGTCATGCACTTTGAAAGCAGTTATTTCTGTAAACCGTAACAACTGGAAGCTTTTGTCTTAATCGCTTATTAGTAGATTTATTTGAAAATAAAATAAACTAAATTTTAAATGTTTTAGTCTACAAATAAAAAAAATAATAATAATTTTTTAACAATTGTTCTCCCAGTTAAAAATTAAAAAAACAATTGGCAACAGAGCGCTACCTTTCTGCGTAAAGTCAGTCGTACAAAGAAGCTTACCGATCCGGCCACGATATTTTTGTTTGTTTTTGAATCGGGAAAAAATATCCCGATATGTTTTCAATTCAAGACAAACGTATTGCAAGTGTACCAAAGACTAATGAAAACGGAAAGTGTGCGAACGAGAAATCTTATTCTTTAAGCAAAACAAAAAAGTGCTGTTTTAAAGCATAATAATTTGTGTTCTTAAAATGGATATTAAGCCTATTCTTATGGTAAGTACAATTATTTTTTAATTACAAATAAAAACCAAACAATAATTGATTGTTTTTTACTTAAATCTAATATCAAAATAAATTGCAGGAAGTAATTTTTATTATTTGTACGTAAATGAACATCTCCTTAAAAAAAGTGTAAACAGTGCAAAAAACTCACAACAACGTTCGAAGTTGAGACTCGCTTCGACGAAACAGGCGCGGTGTTGCCAACTTTTTTAAACTTTGAAAGGGCATATTTCGAAAACAATTAACTTTTGACTCATATGTTCTTGGCTTTTTAAACTTATTTTGAGCTCCTCTATCGCCCATTAAAATCATAAGCATCATACTTTTTACTTCCAGAATCTCAGACCGTTGCTTATGACCTATTCGAAGCTTTCGATTAGGTCTGGCATGATGGGTTTTTTAACAATCTTTCTTCTTATGGTCTTCCACCTAAGCTATGCTCTTGGCTCTCCAGTTTTCTCTCTAATGGACGTATATCAGTTATTTTAGAATGTCATTCTTCCAGCTTCTAGCAAATTAATGCTGGGGTGCATCAGGGCTGAGTACTGGCACAAACTATCTTTCTTCTACACATTAATGATCTTCTCTCTTTCACAATCAATCCCATTCATAGTTGCTGATGATAGTACCCTTCACTCTAACATTTAATTTCTCAAGTCAATAAGCCTGATTTAGAAACCAAGCGTAGGTCAATGCGAATGTTTCTCCCACAAGACCTTAGACTTATCTTGGATTGGGGCTCCAAAAATCTTGTTTAGTTTAATGCATCCAAAACACAGTCATGTTTTAAAAAATTCTTCCAATGCTCATCCGTTACATATAAGCGGCCAAGTTCTGCAGACCAAAGAGTAGTTTAATCTCGTCGGCGTTACTTTTCAGAACCACCTCAACTGGCACAAAAACATTACATCCATAGCCTAAGCAGCTTTAAAAAGCTTGAATTTCTCTTTCGAGCAAGAAAGTTTTTTTTCTTCCAATCTGTATTTTTTATGTATCATAAACCAAACCCCCTTTAGACCTTTGTTCTCATGTCTGGGGAATGGCGTCTCCTACAACACTACACACACCTACAACGTTTTGGACTTCATTCAAAGAAGAGCTGTTCGTCTTATTAATGATTTCACGCTTACAGAAAAGCTTCCTTCTCTTGCCCACGGTCCAGCTCTACAGGATATGTCGCTCTTTTATGGGTATTTTCACGACTTCTGCTCAAAAGAGTAAGCCAGTATAATTTCTCCTCTGGCAGCTCCCAACAGAGTAACACGTAGTGCAACTTTTATGCATTATTCATTCATTTCGCTTTCCTTACTTAAAGATATAATAATATAAATAAAAATAAAATAAAATAACTAACACGTGTATAAATTACTGTCTAAATGCATCATACATTTTTTACATTTGTTAAAAAGCAAAATAATGGTTTGATATTAAAATATTGTTATAAAAATTTATTAAAAAACCATATTGTAGTTCGAAAGGAGTTTTAAAAGATTATTTTATTATAGTCGTTAGCGGTTTAATATATATTTTTTTTTTATTATTATATATGTATGTTATTACCTTTTTTCCAGTGTTTTTAGCACTTGACTGCGTAGAATATAATGCAAAAATAATTTTAAATAAGTTTTGCGACTTTATTCAAGTTTTTTTTCTTTCGCCTTATGCGTAGAGAGATACTCTATTGCCGTGGTTAGCTTCATTTCATTGTCAGCGATGCCTTGGCAATATGCCTTTTTATATACATAGAAAGTCTAATATAATGTGAATAATATTTCCATATAAAATATAATATGGCTATCTGGTTACCACTATGAAAGAATACGTTACTGAGCTCTCGAAATTTACTGCTACTTACACAGTGACCTTTTGGCCTTAAGCCAACCCTAGAAAATTATGATAGATATTCATAGAATATATCATTTAAATAAGTTCCTATTTTCTTTTTTTGTCATCCGTTTGCTCTCCGGTTTATATATTATGCACTTTTCTTTACAAATATAAATACCTCCTAATATGTTGTTTTGAGATTATGTTAAATACATAGTTCAAATTATACATTTGCTGCCAACCAGAAATAAGAAATAAGGTGCAATAATTTGCATTGGTGTTAAGGATCAAACTATTTTCTTATTTAATTATTTTTTAAGGGAGTTATTTTAACAAAAATTGTACTCGAAATGTTTTTTTTTGGGATTACTCGCGTTACAATTTTTTGGCCAATGGGACCACTTCGGTCCAGGTCCCGGGGTATAACGAACTAAGCCTGCTCAGCCCTATTGACCCCTCTGAACTTGCAGATTGTTTGCAACAAAAATAAAGAAAAACCCCCCAAAACCCAAAAAAAAATCAAGAACACTAATCTACGTTTCGATGGCAAGTTGACCACCGTCACGCAACAAAGTTTAAAAAAAATTGTATTAAAAAAATAGAAAATTCTGAAAGCCTTCATACTATTTATGAGGTTTTGTCATAAATGACATATTAGTTTATTTCACTGGTATACCTAAAATTACTTCAGCATCAAGCCCAGGTAACCATGTATTATTTAAATTAACAGATATTGTTGCTACACATTTATTATTATTCAATAATATTAATGCAATTTCTTTTATCTTACGTTTTTTTGAACAAGTTTTCTTTGCTAAAATACTAGAAGCATTCCAGTTTATCATGCATGTTGACATATTTTTGATTTAGAAAATTTTATTCTTTTACTGTATGTTTTATTTTCGTTAAGCTAATGGTCTGTTAGTTTCACCTAAATTAAATTTATTACATTTACAAGAGATGTTATAAATATCATTTTTTGTGTTTTCATTTATATTGGATGATTTTTGTTTTTATTACTTGATATCTAATAGTCTTTTGTGTTAAAAATTTATTACGAATAATAAATGTTTTACCAATTCGTTAAATTTTATTTGATAACCCAGAAATATTTGGTAAAAATATATTCGTAATGGGTCTATTTTCATTCTGTCTGAAATTGGGTTATCCATAAAATCAAGGGCATAATAATTTTGAACTAAAATGTATTTTAAAAATTCTTTTTCGTTTTCTTCGTTGTGATTCGAACAAATTATTTTAGTTCTATCAAAAAAAAGATATATAACTGTTTTTTTATTATTATTGGGTGATTAGAGTTAAAATTGAAGTTTCTGTTTGTATGTGTAGGTTTTCTGTAAATTTTAGTTTCAAAATTATTTAAGTTTTTTTTAATAAGAATATTAAAAAAAGAAAGTTGTGAGTTTTGTTTTTTTTTTTAAAGAAAAACGAAAAGTGTGTTCTTGTGTTAAAAAATCATTAAGACAATGTTCCTTATATTGATAAATAAAAAAAAATGTCATCTATATATCTTCACCAAATTAAAGGTTTATAATGATAATTTTTTACAAAATTGGATCTCAAGTTCTTTATAAAAATATTACTTAATAATGATGATAAAGGTAAACCCATGTACTTTTCGGAACAATTTAAAAGTTTTTCTTCCCATTATAGATTTATCTTTTACATATTAAACAGCTAGGTTTTGCTAAACAAATAAATATTGAAATTTGATTAATAATTATTACGGGATTGACTTTGTAGTCTGCCGTTGTTTAGGTAAAGTTAAAAACCAGCAATATTTACTTCAACAAAGGTAATTTTTAAAGATTATCCTATCATTATAACACTAAAATCTCGGACTTTAAGTACCTTTATTTGTTAATTGGTACACAACGTTTCGATTTGTGATGTATCTTCGACCGTTTCCAACTATTTTTAAAGCTACTACCTTATATACTATTCGTTGTTCGCCGAAGCTGGACTCTTTATGATTCAGCAATAGCAGTCAGATAATTAGGATGTCAACACTAGGCTTGCTAAATACATTCTGGTTGTTTGGAATTATTGCAGCTTCTTTATTTTTTTTTCTTTTAGTGGGTTTCTTTGATTAATTTGCATCGAGGTCAAGGGTTGCCGAAAACGGGTGGAGGTACATCTCTAACCAAATCGTTGTGGTGTACCAATAAACAAATAAAGACAATGAAAGTCCAAAATTTTACTGTTATTAAAACCATAATATTGTCTTATATCTTTAAGGACGCATTATTTCGTAATAAAAACCCTTTTAAAGTCCAACCTGTTCATTAAAATAGCCTTTAATTACTGATTTTTTTGCTCTGTAATTATTTGAAAATTAATTACTTAAAAGATTTAATTAGGGATTACTTTTAAATATAATAAAAGTTTAAAGATAAGTTAGAGCCCTGTGAATTAAATTGAAACAAAGCTGTAACATTTTGTTTGGGCTAATTTGGAATAACAAATAACAATGTAAAATATGTAAATATGCTCAACAGTTTTGTGGCGGATCTATGCTTTAGTATGTTTTCGTTGGGAGTACTCGCCTTAAAATTAGCTAGAAAATGGGACCACTTCGGTCCAGGTCCCGGAGTATAGCGAGCTGAGCCTGCTCATCCCTATTGACGTCTATGAATTTGCAGATCGCCTAATAAAAAAAAAAAACAAAAAACCCAAAAATCAAGAAAACTAATCTACGTATCGGTAACAAGTCGGTCACCGCTGTCAGGATAAAACTAAAAGAAAAAATAAATGAAAATTTAAACTGAACTTTAAGAAATTTTTCTTTAAAACTAAGGAAATTCTGAAAGCTTTTGTAATGTTTATGACGTTTTGTCATAAACGAAATATTAGTTTATTTGACTGGTATATTTATAATTTTTAAAAAGAGAAAAAAGGCGATACGGTGTGTTAATTGATTTTAAGTTTACCAGAAATTACTTTAGCATCAAGCATAGGTAACTATGTATTATTTAAATTAACAGATATTGATGCTACAGATTCATGTTTTCTGATTTTGGGTTTATTGTTTTCTAATTTATAGCATCTCAAATTTAAGGGCAATAGGGTAATCAGCTAGCTAACCTAGGTACCAGGATCATGATCATTTTTAGCAAATTTTGGCAGTTTTAACAAAAAATACTAATGTAAAAATTTTAATAGATGCCACTTTATTAATTAACCTTGTTTTAAGACTACTTTAAATAAAATAAACAAAACAAAACGCTTAAGGTTTGTCTTAATATTAAGAAAAACAAGCGACACACCTGGGGTATGAATGTTCATACTGAAAGAAAAGGAGCTTTGCAAACCGGATTTGCCGAGAGTACGCATAATACGAGCATTTAAATCAGCAGAAAAAGTAACACTCTTTTTGCCTTTAGAAAGTAATAATGGTCAGATCGGACCGAGCTCCCACTGAGTAAAGGTTAACCGCCATCATCGATTCTCGTCTTCGCTAATGTCATGGTTTAGCCAATAACCTCCTTCAGTTTTGTTTGAACTGGACAATGCGCAATGACAATGATAAAATTTCGGTTCAACTTTTGTGCCTTATAACATCGACGTGGTAATATCTTCTGAAATCCTATGAATACATGAAATATTAATACCTAAAATCTTTTGGAATTTCATAATTTTCAAATTACATATGAAATTTTAATTCCACCATTATAATGCCTTTTTCTAAAGGCGTTATATTATAAAGGTATTCATGAGAATGTCAATACTTCAGGTACTATGCCAAAAATAAACATAAAAGCCTTACAAATATGGTCCCCAAAGGCTTGTTTTTGAAATACAGGGTGTTAAAATTTTAATTTATTTTTTTATTTTTTAAATAAATCTTGACAGGGATGGGCCTTTCTTGCCACTCACAAACGTTGATAAGTTTTTTGATTTTTGGGTTTTTTGGATTTTTTATGGAGGCGATTGAAGTTCATAGTGGTCAATAGGCTAATCAGGCTTAACTTTTACAAAGGATCGAGTACAAAGTCCATTTTCTAGCAAATTTTAAGTGCAAAGTTTCTAATCAAAAACCATACATTAATGTAAAAATTTTTTTAATGAATGCCACTTTATTAATTAACCTTTTGTTTTTTAAGACTACTTTACAAAAAATAAAATAAAACAAACAAAAAAAGCGCTTGTAAGTTTTTGTCATTAATAAAAAAATATAAGAAAAATAAGACGACACAACCTAGTAATTTCGAATGTTCATACTGAAAGAAAAGGAGCTTTTTGCAAACCGGATTTGCCCGAGATCGTGGACGTGCAATAATACCGACGCTATTTTAAATCAGCAGAAAAAGTAAGCAGCTCTTTGTTGCCTTTTAGAATGTAATAATGGTCCAGATCGGACCGAGCTCCCGGAGCTTGTAGTAAAGGGTTAAACCGCCATTCTATCGATTCTCCGTCTTCCGGCTGAATGTCATTGGGCTTTAGCCAATAACCTCCCTTCCAGTTTTGTTTGAACTGGCACAATGCGCAATGACAATGAATAAAAATTTCGGTTCAACTCTTTGTGCCTTATAGACATCGACGTCGGTAATATACTTTTCTGAAAATACCACTATGAATACATGAACTATTAATACCTAATATCTTTTGGAATTTCATAATTTTTCAAATTACATATGAAATTTATAATTCTCTACCATTATAATGCCTTTTTCTAAATGCGTTATATATATACAAGGTGATTCATGAGGAAATGTCAATACTTCAGGTACGTAGTCGGGGCCAAAAAATAAACATAAAAGCCTATACAAATATGGGTCCACAAGGCCTTCGTTTTTGAAATACAGGGTGTTAAAATTTTAATTTATTTTTTTATTTTTAAATAAAATCCATGATAACGTACAGGGTGGCGCCTTTTCGTTGACCTTACAGGGTACAGCGAAAACTAAAAGAGATAGAACAAATCTGATTGTGCAATCTCGATTTCGATTTTTGAAACAAATTCAATGGTGAAACTAAATCATGGATAACTTGATTCGTTTTGGAGATACAGAGTGTTTTTCAAATTTTGTCAATTTGGCCAGGCACTTGTAACTCGCTTGGTATTAGAGATAGAAAAAAACTGTAAATAGAAAAGTTTTAGGGATTTTTGCGTAGAATTCAGTAGCGTACCTATATTTTTTTATTGACTTTTATTTTTAAGTTATAACACATAGTTGAGTTTTTTTAAATGGAACACCCTGTATATTTTTTAAAAAATGGATAGAGCTTACAAAGACCAAATTAATGATATATAGTTTAATGGGTCTGTCTGTAATAGATCTTGCGTAAATTGGCAAAAACCTATAAAATTAAAAGATGTAACACAAAGTTGTTTTTTTTAAAGGGACACCCTGTGTATTTCTTTAATAACTAATAAAACAGACAAAGATCGATTAAATAATATATGGTTTAATGGGTCTGTGTGTAATAGATCTGGCCCAAACTGACAAAAACCATAAAAAATTAAATAAAACCAAAAATGAAAACTATGTAATTTTAATATCTCAAAATCATAATAAAAAACATATTAATAATAATATTAAGATACGAAGCAATATAATTTTAATTTATACTTAAAAGGGAGAACTATTTAATTATATCTTAAGATAAACTAAAATTTAACATAATTACCAGTAATACTAATATTATAAGTTGAATAATTTAAACAAACAAAAAAGAATTAATTATTTTATAAATTATAATTACGAAATATTTAGGTCCTTCTATAGCAAATGTTCAAATTGCAAACCATTATTTTCTATACATTTTTCGCAACGTTTAGCGACACTTCTTAAAGCATTATATAGATGCAAGTTGGACACCTTTTGTAAACTGTTCCTAAAATGCATGTGTAATTCATTTAAATTGTTGCTCTTAGTTTTATAGGTTTCGTTTTTAACAAATCCCCAGAGGAAAAAGTCCATAGGGGTAAGGTCAGGTGACCGTGCCGGCCACCTAACTGGACCATTGGTACCTATCCACTTATTGGGAAAATGTTCATCAAGAAATAACCTCGCGGCACGGGCATTGTGGCAAGAATTACCGTCTTGTTGAAAGATGACATTATTCATTTCCAGAAGGGGAAGATTATTATTATTATCTCATTTAATAAATTTTCTTCCAAAATATTTAAATAAAGGTCTGTTGTGAGATTGTCATCAAATTCAAAATGGCACAAAATTCTGTTCTTATAAAGTGCACACCACACATTAAAACCGAATTTCCCTTGTCTGACTCTGTTTACTGTCAAACGAGGATTTCCGTTTGACCAGTAAAGATTATTGTGGCGATTAAACAGTCCATCACTAGTTACTCGAACTTCATCTGTCCATATTATCTTTCTGGAAAACTCTGGATCTTGTTCACATTGCCGGAGATACCACAAACAAAATGTGATACGGCGTTCTGCGTCACCCGGATGTAAATTATGGATTTTTCTATAAACATATTGATGGTAATTGTGGCGTTTTAAATTTTTTTACTTTTTTTCTATTAACACCAATAGCATCCCAAATTTGTCTGGATGATGCAGTAGGTTCTGCGACAACATACCCTATTGTATTCATTTCTTCCAGCTCTCTATTTTCTTTATTATAGGTCTTTGAACGTGGTTTTTGAAAAGATCCAAAGGAAATCAAATTACTTACTAATCTGGCAAACATTTTCTGTCCTGGTTGCCTTCGTTCTGGATATCTATTAAAATACAGATTTAATGCATTTATACTATTTTTTCCACTTTCAATGTAACATTCCAACATATTAAATTTTTCATAATTTTGAAACTCCATTTTATAAAATAATATCACTGCTTCCAAATAAGTCATACTAGTACGTCAGTTTCATTTGTTTCATACGGGGTTTTATACTCAAAGCCTACTTTAGAAAATGTTTCCTTTTTCAATCATGATAAACACAGCAATATCAAAACTTTTTATATAAAGTTTAGGCATAGGTTTAATAGTATGAATTATTAAATATACATTTTAGTCTTGGATTTTTTATTCGTAATTTAAATTTTAGTTATATAGAAGTTAGAAAATTGGTTAAATAATAAAATAAGTGTTAGCAAGGATCGGATATATGATTTTTTTACGTTTTTGGCAGTTTGCCCAAGATCTATTGAACACAGACCCATTAAACCATATATCATTTGGTTGATATTTGTCAGTTGCATTACTTATTAAAGAAATACACAGGGTGTCCCATTAAAAAACAACAACTTTGTCTCAAATATTTTAATTTTTATAGGTTTTTGCCAATTTGCGCAACATCTGTTACAGACAGACCCATCAAACTATATATCATCGAATTGGTCTTTATAAGCTCTATCCATTTTTAAAAAAATATACAGGGTGTTTCATTTGAAAAAACCAAACTTTGTGTTATAACTTAAAAATAAAAGTCAATAAAAAATTTATAGGTACGCCACTGAGTTCTACGCAAAAATCCCTAAAACTTTTCTATTTATACTTTTTTTCTATCTCTAATACCAAGCGAGTTACAAGTGCCTGGCCAAATTGACAAAATTTGAAAAACACTCTGTATCTCCAAAACGAATCAAGTTATCCATGATTTAGTTTAACCATTGAATTTGTTTCAAAAATCGAAATCGAGATTGCGCAATCAGATTTGTCCTATCTCTTTCAGTTTTCGCTATATTGGAGTAAAAATTGGTATACAGGGGTTTTTTGGTATGACGGATTCAAATCTAATCTTATTACGGCTTTTACTTGTAGGAGGAGCTACCTACACGTCGTTTTACTATTTTGAACAATTACAACCTTTAAATTGCTTTGTCATTTTTACGTCAAAAAGCTTTATTTGTTAAAAGTTGATATGAACAACCGTTTTCAAGATATTTCGATTTGAAAAAATTACGACGCATCTGATTTTATTATAGCAAAATTTTAAAAAATTAAAACAAAATGTATAATTAAACAATAGGTATTTTAATTTTTAATAAAATTATTGTTTTTAACTCATGTTCGGCAAAACAAAAGCTGGGTTTTATAATTTTTAAAAATTCCACCATTTACTTCTAAGCATATGTAAGCTCTGTGGTGAACACCCTGTATCTCGGAAACGAGGCCTTGCGGACCCATATTTGTATGGACTTTTATGTTTATTTTTGGACCCTGACTACGTACCTGAAGTATTGACATTTCCCCATAAATCACCCTGTATACAGGACAGTGATCGGTAGTATCGATTTTTTCGTTAACTATTTTGATAATATTACTAATTTCCTTGAAAAAATAGTAATTAGCAAAAAAACATTAATAATTTTTAAAAAAGATAGTGATTAGCAAAAAAATATATTACCAATTTTTAAAAAATTGGTAATTAGCATAAAAATATTAATAATTTTTTGAAAAATTAGTAAATAGCAAAAAAATGAAAAAATTTTATTGCTTATTAAAATTAATTTGGTGTTAGCCAAAAATATTTCTAATTTTTTTAAAAATGACAAATATTATCAGTTTGGTAGATTTTCATACAAAATAAAATCCATTTTGATCTGTAGATCCATTATGTCTACAAGAAATGGTAAACTGTTTTACCCTACTTGCCTTTATTATGCCCTTTTCTTCCTTAACTTAATATAGTAATTAAAATAGGTTGATAGCAGTGATCGGTACTATTGATTCTTTCGTTACCGATTTTGATAAGACTATTTTTTTTAAATAAGTAATTAGCGAAGAAATATTTATAATTTTTTGGAAAAATTAGTAATTGGCGAAAAAAAATTTTTTTTTGAAAATTAGTAATTAGTAAAAAAATATTACAATTTTTAAAAAATCCATAATTTTTCAAAAAAAATAGGTATTGAAAATAAATACTTTTTTTACCGATCTCTGATACTGGGTGACCCAGCAGACATGTAACAACTGATAGCTGTTTTATTTGCTAAGATTCTGTTTTAAAATTGGGAGGGTTCGTTTAGGAGATAGTGGCTCTTTTAGGGAGTTAATTATTTTTTTTACAACTTTCGGTTTAACTGGAAGTTACTGAAATCTATTTTTGTAAATATTACTTATAGATTTGTTTTTAAATTCCTATTTTAACAATGTGTCACAATGTGACATTTGCTTTTAAATTGCGTCAAAAATTAATTTATTTAAATAAGTTTTTAGTAGGCCACAATATATGGCTGGGACCATATTTATAGCGTAAAGTGCTGTTATCTCGAAAGAACAAGTGATATCTTAGGATGTGCTTTATATTGTTTTGGCCTAGTTGATGTAAGTCAAGGGTAAATAAATTTTCGCAATTTGAAAAAGCGTTAAGATTATAAACAGCATATTTTTTGTCCATTCTATAAAACAATCATTTTTTCTGTCGTTTTGATAAAAACAATCATTATCACTAATTGTAAACCTTGACTGTTAAAATGAATGTTTTTTATTCAGTTACCATTCAATAAATGCTTGTATAGTTACTAAAACACATTAATGATTGTGATCCTATACGGCAGAAACGAAAAATAAATTATTGTGTCATATATTGTACCAATAAATATATGCGGTTCCTATTCAAGTTTAAAAAAAACTGTTAGTTGCTTTGGGAGTAATTTTCGAATAAAAAAATCTTGTCACCATAGACTAACATCAAAAAAATTATAAAATTGTAAAATACATTGTAACATAATATCCTAATCTGTTTTTTTAAATACATTTCACTACACTTTAATATTATCCAAGGTACATATCATGGCCTACTGAAGCTTATTTGAATAAAAGTTTTTTGACACCGTTTTAAAAGCAAATACAGTAAAACTTGTGTTAACGGACACCCTTTTATGTCGGCCACCCTTAATAAAACAGCGACGGCCAGACAAATCTCAATTTTTATAACCTATTTCAGGTAAATCAACCTTTTTATATTGACCGAAATTTCTTTGAGTTAATTTGTATTTTAATATTTTATGATTGTATTCGGCAAATTTGAAACGTAAAAATACCCAACAATAATATTTATGGCCGGGTTCAAATAGAATTAGTGGCTACAGGAAGATTATCTTTACATTATATTTTTAGTTGTGTCTTAAATCGATCAGAATAGAGTTATCGTGTTTGGAATCAAAAAGTGTTTAATCATGTCTCTAAAACGAAAAGGTTTGTCACTAAAGGAAAAAAATTGATGTTATCGTAGAGAAAAAAAATTCCAAAATAAATAATATTATCAGGAATAAAGCTGAACTAAAACGAATGTTTAAAAAAGGTGTTAATTTAGAATAAAGAGAAATTCCCGAAGTTGGGAGGATTTGCAGTAGATCAAGTCTTCTACAATTGATTCTGCAAAGCAAATGTTCCAATATAATAATAATAATAATAATAATAATCGACTTTATTTTCCAATTTTACACAATTTACATTAAGTAATTTGTGAATTGGTAGGGAGAAGTTTAGCAGACCCTATGTGAAGAGTTTACTATTCTTTCACTTAACCCTAAAAGTATAATTCTTATTTTTTACTACCGATGTTTAAGCAGAATAATAATAGTATATATTATATATTTAGGACAACACAATGTAATTAATTAAATGTTATAAACAACACAATTATTACAATAACCTAACCTATCAATAAGTTTAATTTTCTTACCATACATAGCATCATATTGAATTTAGTAATTAGTTCACAAACAATTAAATCATTAATAGCTACCCAATTTATTATGAACATTTATACTATTTAACTTAGAACCAAGATATAAATTACGGATACCATACAATTAGTTTCCCATTAAAATTTGCTTTACACTACTTTTAAACGCTAAATAATTAAGTTTCTTGACAGAATCAGGAAGGCTATTGTACTCTTTAACCGAGTAATAAGAAAATTATTTTTTGAATAAGGTGGTACGATGTTTTGGAATGTGGAAATCATTTTTGGATCTAATATTGCGTTGATGATGATTTAAACGATGTGAAAATGTATTTTACAAATATGGCGGATTTTTTGTTGTAATAATACACTTTACAAAGCAAAGAAAAAGTAAGTTAAAACGTTTTTGCATATTTAGCCAACCCAGTCGAACAATATATTCAGAAACATGATCATATTTACGTAAACCATAGATAAAACGACAACATGAGTTCTGGACCTTCTGGATTCTATTTCTATCCACATTGCTCAGGTGTGACCCATATACCACAGCTCCATAGTTAAATAGGGAGAGAACAAGAGTATCACATAATGTTTTTTTCATTTTAATGGTTAAAAAGTGTCTGCTGGAATATAGTAATTACAGGGCGATATATGCTCTAGGAAGTAGAGATTTTACTTGCTCCGAGAATTTTAAATCTTTGTCAATTGTAATTCCCAAACTTTTACATGAATTTTGAGGTTTCAAGACTATATTATCAACAGAAATTTTAAAGTTGTCATTTGTTATTTTATTAAGATAATGATTTTTTGAATAAGGTGGTTCGATGTTTTGGAATGTGGAAATCATTTTTGATCTAATATTGCGTTGATGATGATTTGAACGATGTGAAAATGTATTATACAAATATGGCGGATTTTTTGTTGTAATAATACACTTTACAAAGCAAAGAAAAAGTAAGTTAAAACGTTTTTGCATATTTAGCCAACCCATCGAACAATATATTAGAAACATGATCATATTTACGTAAACCATAGATAAAACGACAACATGAGTTCTGGACCTTCTGGATTCTATTTCTTTCCACACTGCTCAGGTATGACCCATATACCACAGCTCCATAGTTAAATAGGGAGAGAACAAGAGTATCACATAATGTTTTTTCATTTTAATGGTTAAAAAGTGTCTGCTGGAATATAGTAATTTAAGGGCGATATATGCTCTAGGAAGTAGAGATTTTACCTGCTCGAGAATTTTAAATCTTTGTCAATTGTAATTCCCAAACTTTTACATGAATTTTGAGGTTTCAAGACTATATTATCAACAGAAATTTTAAAGTTGTCATTTGTTATTTTATTAAGATTAGGTTTGTTACCAAAAAGCATGAGATGGCATTTCGATGCATTTAAATTTAGACTATGCTTTACTGAGAGTGCCCTTATATGTTCGAGGTCCTACTTAAGGCTAGTAGCAGCAGTTATAAGATTTTCAGGTTTAAAGTTAATGTAAATCTGTGTATCGTCTGCAAATGCTTGTACACTACAATGTGAAATGCTGGTCAATATTGAGGCAGTGTAGATTGAAAATAATAATGATCCCAAGACTGAGCCCTGTGGGACTCCTGACAATACAGGGGATAGAAGAGAATATTCATTTTTAAATTAAACTCTTTGCTGTCGTTAAGATAAGTAAGAGGTAATTAGTGACACAGATTCATAAGAAAGACCATAATATCTCAATTTGGATATCAAGACGCCATGGCTTATTGTGTCAAATGCTTTTGAAAAGTCTAACAACACCAAAGCAGTAACATCTTTACGGTCAGAGTTAAAGATATAAAAATATCTGGACCGTTAATTAAACAAAAAGCACTTAAGGCAGCAAGCAATTTATGAGTGGAAAATTTTGTAGCCTCGAATGGTTGAACAACTGTTACCTGGTAATACTGGCCACCCTTTTTAAAGGCCAATTATTCTTAATTTTATGGTGGCCTTTTTAGACAAGTTTTACTGTGTCACCTTGCGGCACATGGTAAAAAAAGAACTATAGAACTGATGTTATAGGCTACAAAACCATACCGGGTGGTATTTAAAAAAATAATAAACTTAGTTACCTTTGGTTAAGCCGGAAGTTGTAAAAGTAAATTATTAAGTATTGAATGGAGTTGGCTGTTACTTCGTAAAAATTCGTATTTAAAATATATAAAAAAAAAACAACAAGCTTGTTAAATTTGAATAAATTATTAAGTCCTAAAAGAGGTCAACTATTCGCTTTTAAAACAAATCAAATTTTAGACTATTTTCTTTGTATATAAGAAAAGTATTAGCTGTTACATATACGCTAGATAGTATGTGGGTAATTTAAATAGACCCCTAATTGCTAATTAAATGTCCCTTTAATTTTTTTAAAAATTCAAAATTAACTTAGCATTCATTAAGGTTTTAACTAATTTACCATTACCCAAACAACAAAGAGAGTTATATAAAGAACGATGGGTTTAAGAACCCTTAAAATACTCGGAAATATTACAAAAGCGAGGGTTGTTTGATTTTACATTTTAGTCCATTAAATTCGAAATTTAAACTATATAGTTTATATTGGATAATAAAAAACACTATTTTCGAGTGCTTACTTTACTTTTGTTACTAGAGAAAAAATAATTTTAGATGATGATCTTAACATTAAAATGCCCCACAAAATTTCCACATAATTAGAAATACTATAATTTGAGCATGTTAATTTACTGATAAGTCGGTAAGGGTAGTAGGACATCTCTATTATCCTTCTACTTTAATTTTATAAATATGTCAAAGCTTTCGTGTTCGCTACTACTTTGTTGGGGCTTTATTTGTCTAGGGTGATAATGTCTCTTTCGAATACTGTAGTTAAATCAACAAGAACTTGATGGAATTTTTTTTTAAATCATCATCATACATTTTTATACCTTATTATTGTATTTAATCCCAAAATTTATTTTTTATGTCAAATCAACCTATTGGTTTTTAAATTTATTTACCCATATTTTTAAAAGTTTGTATTCCAAACAAATTAGAGCTGGGACAGATCCTTTAAATAAGGAAACAGTCTACGGATCCGGATCCTCGCAAAGAAATCAAATCATCAATACTAATTACGTTTTCTTTTTTAAGGAAAAAATAAATCTAATCCAGGAAATCGATTTCTATTTATCGGATCATCATTTTAAATATTGAATATACCTATTTATATAATAATTAAAAATAAATAATTTGGTAAATTATTAAATCACAACCATTTTGTTAACATAGACTTTTGTAAGAGCAAATATAATTATACTTTTTGTTAAAATACAGTAAATACAACTTGGTTGTATTTAATTATAGATAAAAGTTATTTTTACGATCAATAGAAAATCCTTACCTTTTAAAAGTGTTGTTATTCAAAAACAAAATTTCTTAAATCTACTTGATGCAAACAAACAACAAATAAATAAGTTTTGCTCATTAGTGTTGTCTAGGAAGGCCAACGCCGGTTTAAGCTGACTGACTGAATCCTGTAAGCGGATTAGGCATCAATTTAAAATGGTTCGCTGGTTTATTTATCTGTAATCCAACGTGCAGAATTCCAATTAGGCAACACAAAAATAATTAAAGAAAATTAAATGTAAAACTGGAAAATGGAAATAGTGTTATACATTTTGTTTGTAGGGTTTTCCAGCGTCCAACAAAAAGAAAATTAGGCAAATTGGAACAATGAAATGTAATTTGCTTTATGTTTCTTTATGTCTTTAAGCACCAAAGTTGGTTTTTATAAATAAAACAATAAAGTTATTGTTAAAAACAAGAGTTAAAGCACTAATCTTCTTTATTTAGATTTGTAGTTAAAATAGAAATTGAGCTAAACAAAAACACCAGTTTTGGGTTTATTAAATCAATTTATTTACATTGTTAATGATATGCTTTGGGAAACTTAATTTTTGCAAATACTTTAAAAGCAATATTAATTAACTAAAAAAATATATTATTAAGGACCTAAATTATTATATATTATAAAATCAAAAGGAAATGTGAATTATGACCTAATATATTGTGAAAAACATATTTTTGCTTTAACCAGTACGAAGTTATGTCAAGTAAAATTGAACATTACCATATGAAGAAGATCAAATAGTGCTTACCAGGATTTTTAAGGCCTGCCGTAAAAATCTTTTTAAATATTTTTTCTTGCAATGGAGTATTCCTATTGAAGCAAAAATAATCTTTAAGGTTTCTTAAAAGTTTCTGGATGAAAAAATAATTTCTTGTTGTGTTATATTCTTTGTTCGTCTCTTGGCGTTATACTTGGTTTACAAATTATAAAAAGACTTTGTTAACACTGACTGCACGTTAGTAAAGTATATTATGTTTCTTAAAAATATAAAATTAAAATCATGTTTACTTAAATTAGTTGTAAAAAGTTTTTATATAGCTTGTTTCTAGAACATTTAGGTACTTTCATTTCTACCAAAAACTAATATTTTTATTATAATAAAAAAAACTTTACCTGTCCTGTGTAACAATTTTTTTTTTACTATAGGCCAATAAACCTGATCGAAAAATTGTTAAAAAAAATATTTTTAAAATCGCCTTTGGGTGATAATTCCCGTTAAATTTTTTAATCTAATTGGTCCTAATAAATAATAATATAGGGTAATGCAAAAGAAACATGAAAACAATAAAATTAAGAAAAACTTTCTTTAATACAAGAAAAAATCTCTATTCTCCTCCCTCTTTACTTCATTTAACCCCAACCTCCTCCTTTCTTCTTCTCCCTTTTTTCCAATTATTTCGCTCTTGTCTCTCATGCGTTTTCTTTTGAATTTTTTATCTTTTCTTTTTTTCTTCTCTCTTCTCTCTCTTCTCTCTTCTCTCTCTTTTTTGTCTCTCTCTCTCTCTCTCTCTCTCTCTCTTCTCTTCTCTCTCTCTCTCTCTCTCAGCGTACCTGATTTAAAATAATCGGCGAATCATGTACGCTGTGAGAGAGAGATAGCAACGGCGATGGTAGTTGCTTTCTCTTTCTAATGCAACCACGTTTTAAGCACCCCGCTTTATCCCTCTAGGTTAGTATATGCTCAAAGTTTAGTAATAAACGGTACACAAATTTAGGTATTTCTTCTTGTGTTGTTGTTTCTTTTTACCCAAAATTGTTTGGATATTTATTCTTCTCTTATACAAAAACCCTGTTTATTTACCTCAGAAGGTAGATTTTTTAAGCTTTTGAAAGTAACATATTCTTAATCATTACAAAGGGTAAAGGTATGGTAAACATTTAAAGCTTATTGTAAGAAAATCATTTCTAATTATATACTCATTTTATTTTCTTGAGGGCTATTAACTTATTGTTCGTAAAAATTGCTTAAAAACAATATTTAATTAAAATGATAAAAAAAAATTATCATTATTATAATTAAATAAATATTTATAAAATGCATTTATTTAATTATGCATATATTTAGCTTATGTAATCTAAATATATTTAAATAATATATATATATATATATATATATATATATATATATATATATATAATATATATATATATATATATATATATATATATATATATATATATATATATACTTGAATATATATATAATAAATAATAATATAAATATAATATAGATAAAATATAAAATTATAATTATAATATTTATACATAAATATATATTATTATAAAAAATAATTATATATATATAATATATTATATATATATATATATATAATTATATTCTAGTATATATATATATAAATATATATAATAATTATATTATTATTTATATAATTTTTTATAATATATCAATATTATAAATTTTATTCTATTCATAATATATATATATATAATATAAATAATATATATTTTATATATATATATATATAATATATAAATATATTATAAATAATAATTAATTATTATTATGACTTCACTTCCACAATTTTAAATAAAACTTACCTTAAATACAAAGGAATAGAAAATCCAACATAAGAAGTTTTATTCTATCTTCCAACAAATGATTGAAAACTTTTTTACAAAGGAAAATTAAAATGCAAAGTTTTTTTATTTAACACCGACTATTTCTTGATTATTCACCTTCTTTAATAATAAAATATTATAAACAGGAACATTGTTTAAAAAAAAAAAATCAATTAGACAGTTTTAATTTATTTCTTGTTTTAAAAAACTTTTCGCTTTAAAAAAAGTTTTTGCAAAAGCCTTTAAAGCAAAAGCTAACATTTTAAAGTTGATTTAGCCAGGTCCGGCTATTTGAAAAAGATATATTCGCCCAAGGATCAGCTAATTTTTCTTGTGTTTTTATGTGTGTTCTTTGGTACTTTATAGTGATTAGTGAGTTTAAGGATTATAATATGTGCTGTGTTTTAATGTTTTGGGGTGGACTATTTATTGACATTTTTTATATTTAATAATTTGGTTTATTTTGGTTAGGTTAAAGACTTATTTTTATCGGTAAACTCACTAGAATACGAATCTTTAAAAGAATGACTCACCGTGATTACTGTATCTCCAGTTTGGGAAAGCTTCGAAACCTACCTTAGAGCTGTGATGAGTCGATGGTATAAAAATATAATTTAAAAAAAAATTAAAAAAGACTTAAACAAACTTTGGTTTTAAACAAACCAAAATGAATGGCATTAACTATCCTTTATTTAATGTTCAGTTTAACAAAAAACAAAACAATTTTTAAGTTGAGTGTCACGAAGTCCTTGAGTCAGCCAACTTAAATCTGAAGAACAAAATTTGCTAATATGTAGGAATATTCGTATTGCCAACTTAAAAATGTTAGCTTGCATAAGGTATATCCCAAGTACGCGCTGCGGCGCTCTTGAATCAAAATTTACTTATATGCGCAGGTACAACAAAAACAATGAAAATCGCGCGCACTGCATAAATGTTTCGTGTGTAGGCGTAGGTAGTGCGCGGAAACCGACACCGCTACTCTCCTTTTGCGCAATGTTAACTGTTTGTAATCCTCACTCTGTATTTTTTTAAGGTATGTCTTACAATATCTTTTCAGGCATTTAGAATTTGGTATTTTCTGGTTTCTTTAACCCAATAATCCGCTTTTTGTTAATCCCACCATGTAAGAATTCACTGTAATGTAGGACAGCTGGTATAGCTGCAAAAAAAACTATGAGTAAAAGAAATACACAACACACTATGGTAATGTTCACAACTTAAAAATAAGTTGTTTAACCAGAACTAAATATTACATTGTAGAAACAAAAAATTAAAAAAATAAACAAATTGTATAATTAATACAACTTTCTCAATGTAGTAACAATGCTTGTGAACATAATAAATGGGAAATCAACCGCTTATATTTGAAATTAAAATGATTAGCTCTTGCTTTATCGACGAAGCTATTATTTCTATATGTAATGGTCAATTTGCAGTTACAGAATGTAAATTTAAGTTACTCAAATATTCGCTGTTAATATATCATTTATATGGAGGGCTGTGTAGATATGCTGGATTTAATTAATTTTAAAACTAACAAATCTATACGCAGGAATATTTGATTTTGGCTTTAACTATGAAACTATTTTAAATATATGTTTTAAAAATAATTATCAAAAATTATTTGCTATGGCATATGCTCTAAAAACGAATCTTACAATTTTGAACTGTTTTTTAATTTAAATGTACTTTTAATATCACACACTCTATTGAAAAGTAATACAAATTTAAAAATATACTTTTAAAGTAGAGCCAAAAAAGTATACTTTGTAGTTTAATGGTTTCAGTAATCATAGGTGGAGCTCTAGTCTGCATATAAATCGTAACAGAAACTGAAAATTTGTTTTAATATGAAGGTATATATTTTTTTAATTATGTTTCTTTAAAAAAAAAACACAATTTTGTTGTTTTTGGCATTATTAGGGACAATTGTAGTTTTTATCATACACGCCCAAAACAATGCTTAATTTTTGGTAATAGTTTTGGACGCTCGCTTACCCGATGATTTAATTAAAATGATTATGATTTAATAAAAAAATTGTTTACCCTGGAAAAATTAACATATTGTCCCAGAGTTGTAATTAAAAAAGTGACTGCTCGAAAGTATAAGTAATTTAATTTTGAAATTTTTTAATCCTCAAAAATTCACCCCTCACCATATTGCAATGCAAAAAATGGTACAAAGCCGCGACTTTTTTTAAAAAACGCATCGAATCGCATAAAACGTAGTAATTAAGTTAGACTGCACCCTTGAATTGTGCCCCGATTAGCGCTGTTTTATTTAGGGGTAAAAATAACCCCTGATTACTAAACCCTTTAAAACTTACAAACTTTCATCTGAGCGTTTGGCCTTTTTCACCACAGAACATATAAGCACGTTTATAAACACACGTTCATGTATGTATATGAATGGATGTAAGTTTGTGTATAAATATCTAATGTGTCATATGAGTAGATCGTCATGCTCCGATTTGGGCATTTGAAATGATTCAAAAAATTATTTTTTTAAGCATAATTTCTTCGGTTTTTGTAATAAAAAGTTTGTTTAAGAACCATTTTGTTATTTTTTTAAGAGCTATAAGGTCCCATATATTAAAACTGTTAGAAACCCTTAGTTTTTTAAAGGGGTGACTTTAAAGGGCTGAAACAAGGTTGTGCTTGTCTAAACACACGCGCTTTAAACGTTTATATCTCACTTAATTTCCGTCATACAGTAAATTTTGGAAGATACACAATTTTTGTAATTGAAAAAGCTACAATTTGATACCTTAGTAATTTTTACGTATCTCCCTTAGTTTTTGAACCATTTTGAAAAAGAGGTCATTTTTTATTAAAATTCTAAAATTTGATTTTCACTTGCAACTCCAGTTTTTTTTAATTAAGCAATTTAAATCGGTTAAAATTTTAGAATGTTTTTATGTTACATAGATAAAGAGAATTTAAAAAGGGCTATGACTCATTTTAATTAGGGTGATAATTAAGGGGCTGAGTTTGAAGATTTTTGTCCTTAAAACTCCCACAATTTTTATGATACATACCTTTACCTTTAAAAAAAGAAAGGTCTTTGCAAATGCTTTAAAAAGGTTATTATTAGTTTTCCTTGGAAAATACGTAGATTTTGCATTATTTGCTTTGAAACTCTGAAATTTTTATTTGATGAATAACAGCTAACCTTTAACAAACCACAAGTTGGTTTGTATTTGTCCCACAGCAATTGCAAAGACACCATTTTACTCGTTTTTATTTTAAAGATACAATTTAGTTATAATTAGTTTTTTTAATAAAATGCATGCTTATCGAGTTATTTGCAAAAAACTATTAAAAACGTTGATTTTATTGCGAAAAACTTTGACTTTTGATCGCGAATACCTCGAAAAGTATACATTTTACAAAAAAATGCATACAACATTTTTTGCTTAGAAATAATTTTTCTATCGATATCTGTAATCAAAATATATCAAAAAAATTCCACCCCAAGATGGTTTGGCACCCATCCCCAAGGTAAAGGCGCTCTTGGGCATGATATAGATTTTGATCCTTGGATTATTCCTTACCTACTGTCAAAATTTCAAGTCATTATGAAAAAATTGCTAGGCAAAATGGTTCGCTTCCTGGACTAAGATTATTTTTTGCAATTTAACAATTTAACAATTTAACAATACATGACTGGTTTTCTAGAGTTAAATAACTTTTATCTTGCTTATCGTGTTGTTGTTTTCGCATTGTGTTTTCTCTGTAGTGGTATAATAAGACACTAAAATTTGTATTCTGACGTTTTATAGGTGTGATTATTAAAATGTCTAAAAATATTTGTCAAAAGTATAATTTCTTCTAACTTACATCCACTTAACTGGCCTCTAACAATGTGTTTATTCTTTTTATAATATATTTTTGTCAAATTCGTTGTCCTCATGTTTTATTTTTAACAGAGAGACATACAAAAACATACATACATACAGGTAAAAATTTAAATAATTAAAATTTTATTATTATACAGACAATTTTTTTACCATTCTTACAACGAATTTGGCCTATTTTTCACATTAATTATTTCGAATTACCATTACCATCGTTATAGCTTTGGCAACAGTGTTCGTTTATATAGCAGCGTATGAACGTATTTTCTTCTGATGGACATCCCCTCGAGTAAGTGAGCGTCTAATCCTATCACCAAAAATTTAGCATTGTTTTGTGCGTCTATAGTTTAAACTATAATTGTCTTTGGCATCTATCTATCTATCTATTTATCTATCTATCGTAGCATGATGAGTTTACTAGCTGGGGCCCTGAGCACTAAGGCCTAAGCCCATTATCCTCTACACCAATCCTTAAGGATACACAGGTTCCATCACCCTGTACTGTTCCTTATGTATGAATTCCTTTTACACTGATATGGCGCTGTCATTTTGCTTACTAGAGCCCCAATTTCCTCACTAGTGATGCGAGACCTGTTAGTGGTAGGAATCTTATGTTATTTAGGTCCAGCCGTGCCGTACCTAGACATTTTTTCCTGATGTGCCCTGCTGGGCAATCTCTAAGTATATGTATGGCGTCCTCTCTTTCCTCTCCCCACCATCTACATGTACTTGTCTCACTTTTTCTTATCTTGTTGAGATAGTGTCTGTTTCTACAATGACCTGTCAGTATGCCTGTCAGGTTTCCCATTTGCACCCTATTGAAGTCCTTTATGCTCATCGGTGGGTCCTTCCATAGGTCTTCCCCAATAATAGCTTTTAATTGTCTGGCTTTTGTCTTTTCCCAGTTCTCATTGAACCGTTTTTCTATCCATGTTGCTATCTCTGTCATATCCGTGTTATAAGAGATTCCCACGGTATATTCAGGTTCATTGTCCTCAGCTCCCTAAATTGGCGAGTTTGTCCGCAATTTCATTCTCCGGGATCCCTTTGTATCCAGGGACCCATTGCAGGGTGACTCTGGCAGTTTTCGTTAGTTTATTAATTGCTTCCCGACATCTATTCATAAGTTCTGATCTGTGCAGTGTATTTGTTAGCGCCCCGATCGCTGCCTTACTCTCAGTACATTATGGTTATTTTTCCCCTGTGTCTTCTATCAGGGCAGTGTTCTATGGTTTTGGCATAATCCATTTCGTAACAGTTCACTAGAATTTACTAATTCTATGATTTTATTGGGAAAATTCACTTGTGACGCTTTTTTCTCAATAAAACATGAAATTTTTAGGACTTGATTCTATAAAAAAAATTAAGCTTTTTAAACTTGTGTTAATACGGATGCGTGTGTCAAATAGTTAATGACCGCATAAAAGAACAATTAAAACATAAAGGTAACCACCACCTCAACCCTTAACCACCTTGTAGAACTATTTTTTTAATTACCGTTGATAACAGTGGCCAGCAGTTTCAATTTTATGCATGTTTTTAAAAAAGTTCACTTTTATGTAGAAAAGTTTTCTATATTTGTTATTTTTTAAAATAAAGGCAGTACGCTCATAAAATGTAAAATGAAATCAAACACGTTTCTTGTTTGTTTAACATTAAAACGGGGTCGAGCAGTTACGAAAAAGGACTGTGTATACATATTGATAAAAATATTTTGCCTGTTGGATGAAATATAGAGCTATCCTACATAAAACTGTTCGATATTGTATTGAGAATAATTAGAGATTTAATTTTGTGAAAAAGCATACAATAAAAACTCAAATTAAATTTTATACCTACATAGTGATGGAAAATTTTCGGAAATATATATTTGGAAATATATCAGGAAACTTTGGAAATATGTGGAAATATTGAAAATATAAAAATGAAAACTACAAACCTTAAAAAACCTAACCTTTAATAAAAGTTAATCATAGGTTATACCATAAATGGTCAGATTTGGCCGGATTTTGAGAAACGAGTTAAATTTCTGAAGTATTTATGAGTAAAAATTGTCATCCAAAAGTTAAAACGCAAAATATATTAATATAAATAAAAAATATAAGTATTAAAAAAACAACAAAAAAACAAAAAAAATTCTAAATAAGTAATTACACACGACCACGAGACACAAGTTGTGCAACTTGATCCAGAGGCTTTTCTTTATCGATATTATCCACACCTTAAATATTGTATTCAGCATCAATGCCATCTTTATGGAAGTGCAATTAAACTTCTTCTAAAAATTATTTTTCTAATGTAAAAATTATACTGCACAAGAGCATAAGAAATATATAAAAATCTTTATTTTGATGGTTTTAACGCATTCCAATTTTTTTTATATTATTTAACTTCCAATATTTTCAATATTTTCGAGACACATTCAAAAATTTCCAATTTTTCCATTTTCAAGGAAATAATTTCATTTACAACACTATATCTACATCATATAAGGCAGATAAGGTAATCGGTAAAGTAGATAATATTTAAGGGAAGGTCCCTGGACTTCTCCTTTTAGCAAAAATTTTTAATAACACAAAAATTTTTGATAATATTGATTTAACCGTTCAGCTGGCGCTTCCTAGAAAAAGAACAATTACTCATTTGCCATGTTATTAAGCACTAGGTAGGTTAGGTTTAAAGTGAGTGGACTTTTTACGCCCTCCACCGCGACCGCCCGGTCTATTGTGGATCACACCTTTTTATGTTTTTCTCAACAGGATCAGATTTCCAACGAATCCGATATCAGATTGGAAGAGATCTAACATCTTCTTTTACTCGTGTCGCTACCGGACACGAGTACAATATGTGTTCTGGTGTCCCTGTCTGGAAAGTATGACGAGCAGACGATTAGATCCGTCATGCCCCCCTCTCCTGGTTTAGTGACGTGGCTAGCTACCAGGTCCTTGTTACAGAAACCAGATGTTCCTTGACTGAGACCTCTTCTCCGGCCTTTCCCTATAAAAACGGTTTTATCCGATTTCTGTTTAAAGCCAGGAAACCCTTTTCCCTACAAAAGCCGTTCTGTCCGCCTTCTGTTTGGATTCAGAGCTCCCTTACTAAGCACCTGTTTGTTCGTAATGGATTAGCCCTTTCCGTGAAACAGGCACCTGTGACTTTAGGGGCACCTTTCGAAACGGATTCACTTTCGGTAGACGCACCTTTGTCTGTTTGCGACCTTGGGTGGCACCTCTCGAAACAGAATTTATCAGTTTCGGTCAGCGCATCTTTGTCATTTTTTCCTATGAAAGCGGTTCTGTCCGCTTTCTGTTCAGAGCTAGGGAAGTAATAGTCCACCACGGCAGAGCCCCGCACTACCGCAGTAAGGCTGTATCTCAGAGGCACCCTGTATCTCAGAGGCACCGTTGGAGACACCTGTTTAAAGCACAGGATGTCATTCACTTATCAGCACGGTATGCTAACACCTTGAGTTAAGCTTTGTGTTCGTCTTAGCTTCGGATCCCGTTCTATACGGTGGCAACTTTAGCGCATGTTTCAAAAGATCCTATTGGGCCCAACCACGACAACGACGTGCGAACACAACGGTTGGGAGCACTAGATAACCCAAAACGCTAGAGAATTTCCCATAAAATTTTTGACGCTTATTTCTGTATTACCTTATATAGGTGTTTACTAAAGCACAGTAGCTTGATAGATTTTTTTGGCACAGCACCTGTAAATGACAGAATTATAGGAACCGTCGGCACATTTACCATTTTCTATTATGTTCTTATCCCAGCCTTTAGATCTATGTTCTTTGCATTTTTTGATTGTACGTTAAAATCAGCTTATTCTTGTTTGGTATTGCTAGGTCGTTCGCCTAGAAAGAAAAAACTTAGGGTATAAAGTCAGCTTAAACAAGCGGTTAGTTGATATTTTTTCAATTAAAATGCTAAATGGAGATCGTTCTAAATATCTTTAACGCTAAATTTACTTAACTGATTAAAATCGTATTTGCAAATGTACACTTTTAATTAAAGGTAAATATTATCTAAAATAATCTTATTTTTTTGCAGGTATGGTTTTATAGAAACACATAACGACCACCGCCAAGTTATATTCGGCACTAGTGTGAGTAAGCTAAAAATAATTGTTATTTTTTATTTATAAAATTATATTTATAAAAATATGATATGTTAGGAAAAACGATTATTTCTACCACCATGGTACCTATAGTTCTTGTGTACTTTCTTGTAAAATAAAATTTAAAAGAGTGGTCTTGTGGAGCATCATTTTTAAGCTTTTGACGAGTACTTTACAACCCTAGAATATAAAGTCAATTTCTTTATCTACTACAAAATGGTGTTACATTTAATAATTACCAAAATACATTAACATTTAACTTACTCATTCAAATAAATACGTTGAGTTTAGTTGAGAAGATGCTGGGAATGGTTGCCTTGAACTTCTTGACAAACACTTTCAACCACAGTAACATCGATATTTCTACAAATATTTGTCATTCTCTATCGTATGCCCAATATTGAAGCAGGCTCAGTTTCGTACACCTTTTGCTTTAAATAGCCCTATAGCAAAAAGTCCAGGGGTGTCAATTCTGGCGAGCGAGCTGACCATTCCACAGGTCCTCGATGGCTAAAAAAATTTAACAGGGAAACTGTATTTGGATATGCTGGAAAATACTACTGACCCTTTAATAACCGAAATCGTCGAAGCGAATCCTAATGAATTTGATATGGATATTGTATTCCAGCAAGATGGAGCTCCACCACACTACTCCAGACAAGTTCGGAACTATTTAGATGACAATTTCCCCGGTCGTTGGATTGGCCGTCGAGGACCTGTGGAATGGCCAGCTCGCTCGCCAGATTTGACACCTCTGGACTTTTTTCTATGGGGCTATTTGAAGCAAAAGGTGTACGAAACTGAGCCTGCTTCAATATTGAATATACGACAGAGAATAACAATTATTTGTAGAAATATCGATATTACTGTGTTTGAAAATGTTCGTCGTGAAATTCCAGACCGACTGTTTTTGTGTCGAGAAGTTCAAGGCAACCATTTCCAGCATCTTCTCAACTAAACTTAACGTATTTATTTGAATTATCAAGTTAAATGTTAATGTATTCAGGTAATTATTAAATGTACCACCATTTTGGAATAGTTAAAGGAATTGACTTTATATTCTAGGGTTGTAAAGTACTTGTCAGGAGCTTTAAAATGCTGCGCACACACTATATTATATATATTATATATATATATATATATATATATATATATATATATATATATATATATATATATATATATATATATATATATATATATATATATATATATATATATATATATATATATATATATATATATATATATATATATATATATTAAAATCAACCAAAATACACTTTTGTAAATAAGCGCCAAGTTCCTATCCAAAAACCTCGGTAAGTAAAGGATACCTAACTTAGTACCTACCTTTTATGTGTTCTGGACTTTCAATTCAATAGGTATGTACTTAGTTATATATCCTAAAGACAAGAAGGGGGTGTAATTTCTTTTCTTTTTTTGGGTTTAGTGAATGGAATAAAATCCTGCCTGCGTTTTAAATCCCAAGACAAATATGACCTCAGAAACTTAGGATCAGTCAGAATGCAAACTTCTAAAATACCCCCTAAATTTACGATATTACAGCCCTTTTTTAGGGCGTTCTGAGTTTGCATGTGCAGTTTTCGAAATTGTTTTCTTGCTTGTGTCCTAAAACCTATCTACATACTAAATTTCAAGATTCTACTTCCTCGAAAAGTGCCCAATAATTTTAATGAGTTAATGAGTGAGTGATTAAGTAACTCAGTCAGTCAGTCAGTAGTCAGATGGGCGATTTTTTAAATTAAATATCTCAAGAACAACTTGACATACCTTTCTCAATTTTTTTACTGGTATTAAGAATCCTTATCTTAAAAATATCTAATTTCATACCTTTATGTAAAACCATAACGAAGTTATAATGGGGAAAATACGCTGAAACGTTTTGTTTAATATACAGGCTGGAACTTGGTCTGACGCAAGTACGCGTATGTAAATATCAACAAAGTGTTTAAGGGAATCGTTTCTAACTGGTACTTTGCAATTTTTCAGTTTTCTAGAACCATTTTTAAGAACCACTTTTAGTAAAAAAATAGGGTCTGTCTTCCATAACATAATAAAAAATTGATAAAATCAGGGAACTAAATTTCATCGTGAAAGATTTCTACGCGGCATAAAATTAGAAGCGAGGTAAAAGCATGATTAAAAGCAGCTATTGATTTAAATTATCCTTATAATAAATATAAAACGTATTTTGGCAGAGCTATGCACCTGCGACGATGGAAGCATTACGAGCTATTTGAAATCTGACGGATGCCGATTCTAAGCTGCGGAAATTCATCTTTTCTGTTTAGACACTCCGTTTTGTTCAAATTATTTATCACCGATAATATTTTCTTTTAGAAGGTAGAGAATGCAACCCTATTTAAAAGAGCTATTTTTTTATGTTATTAAATAATAAATAATATATTTTAAGTGGTATACGTTACCAAATGTTTAAATTATAAAAGTATATCAGATATGTTCTATATTTCAATAACACTAAAATCTGCGACTTCTTTGGTCTTTATTTGTTAATCAATACACAACGTTTCGGTAAGTAATGTATCTGTAACCGTGTTCAAGTGATAACTATATTGTTGTGGTGGAAAATAGGCTATTTGACTAATTTTGAAAAATCGTTTTAAATTATTCCTTGGTACCTAACCAACATAATACATTTTATATTTCTGGGAAATCTGCTGTATTTTTAATAAAACTCAATGTTAAAATTTAAATTATAAAATTCGCGCTAAAAACGCTGTCTCTGTAATGGCGTCGACATATGTTTCGAGTGACGTCATATGCAAGTAAACAAGTTAACAACGAGTGCAACTACAGTGAATTTTGTTAATCATTTTTCACTTTATTGGCTAAAATGGTATATAAATGGTGTGTAGTGCCACAATGTAACAATACCTCTCTGAAAACACCACAAAAACTGTTCCAACAAATCCTAAAAGGCGAAAAAAATTGGTTACAATTAGCTCGAAGAGATCCAAACGGCTTTGTATAGCATTCAAATGTTTTTATGTGTGAAGATCAATTTAATGTAAGTATACAAATATCCTGCTTTAAATACCTACTGATTTATATACAACAAAATATCGCCTTTAGATAACTTATTAACACTTTAAGGTATAACCTAACTTTTGAACTAGAATGATTTTGTTTGTTCTAGAAGTTAAATACCTAGCAAGTTAGTACTTTCTCTTTTTATACTTAACGGTATTATTATTAAATTGCAGAT
Organism: Listronotus oregonensis; assembly: GCA_019359885.1. Classification (NCBI taxonomy): domain Eukaryota; kingdom Metazoa; phylum Arthropoda; class Insecta; order Coleoptera; family Curculionidae; genus Listronotus; species Listronotus oregonensis. The sequence goes on from JAHBCN010000057.1 coordinate 60,819, forward strand.
GGAAACTGATATAATAAATTACACGAAATACAAAATGGGCTTCGCGAAGAATTTACTTTGGTACTCCTTATATTTCTACACTCCATAAACATAACATACAATGAGATTTTGAGAAATACTGAATGATGAAAAAAATAATTTTTAGAGGTACTTACACAGCTGTTTTTACATTTTTGAGTTCTGCAGCATAGTAGTCAGCGTGATTTTTTAAGAAATGCACAGTCATAAATGCGTCTCTCAGGTAGGTTTCTGTTATCGGCTTGCACAAAATTTATGTCTATTTTGAGGTACGAAAAGGATAATTATGTTACTTAAAATATGTTTTTTATATAAAATGGTTAAGAAACAGTTATTTAGATAGTTAAAGATCGAAAATAACAGCTGAAAACACACAAACACAAAGCTTGTGGCATTTATTTACTTGCAAGTGACGTCGCCAAAGTTGTAACCAATCACAGAGCGTTTCAGTCGCTGAATTAATTTCAAAAATATTTGAATTTTAATACGATCATTTGCAATAAATATGCATATTTTACTTTGTATTATAGAGAAATATGCTTCTTTATACTATTATCTGATAGGATGACCACAATTTAAAGCTTATAAAATATTCTTTGAGTTACTATTGAGGCTTGTTAAAGAGACCGCTGTACCGTGCGATCCATTATAAGTGGAACACCATGTTTTGGCCCTTTTTTTTTAATTCTAAACTTTTCAAACAAAAATGTATTTAATGGGACAGCTCAAAGTTTTTTATGGCCTGATTTTTTTTTTTTGATTGTGTCAACTACTAACGAGTAATCTCAAAGCCGTCAATTCGTCAATAGTTTGATAATTTTTCTTATAGACTCAATAAAAATTGAGGCAGTACAAGATTTTTTTTTGAAAAAAATAAAAAAAATGTTTTTTTACATGGTATATGCAAGTGAAAAATACAGGGACATTCTGCGATTTCGTCAATTTCGTCAATCTTTTGGCGGCATTTATTTCAGGGTTACTTAAGCCTCCCGTTGATTATTTCTAGCGTAGCATAAGACTATATCGCGTTTTTCTTCGTCTACATAAACCATTTTAACGGATATTGACTGATAACCGAATCAATTAATTTCTGACAACTATCAAAGATAATACTACTACGAATAGATGGTTCATTTAAATGGGGCGTTTTGAATCAGTTCGAAGATATCAATGCTTCCGTAAATGCGAATAAAATTAAGTCGATAACCCTGCCCCAGCAAAAACAAACCGTGCGACATTGCCAATGTCTGTCGCGCACCTTATTCGGAACACGAAGTAGGAAAGCGGGCGGCTAAACGGATTGTTTTTTCTAGTTGCGTTTCATCGCCAATAGTAAAGGCCTGCCGGCAACACTGTTTAACTTTCGTTCAAGGATAGCGCGAAAATCTCTCGCGTTAGCCAGTCCATTAGGGGTATCAAAAATATAGCATTGAATGGTTGATCTTATCCATAGTAGTATTATCTTTGCAACTATCAACAAGACTAGGTAGGTAGGTAGGTAGGTTTAAAGTCAGTGGGTATAACACCCTTTCACCGTCTATTGTGGCTCACACCCTTTTATATTTCTCCCACCAGGTCCAGACTTCTAATAAATCTGATGATCCTGTTGGGAGAGAGATCTTTCACCTCCCCCGGCAACAAGGTGTCATTGCCTAGGATTGCGAATCTTCTGCAGTGTCCCGTGTACAGTCCCACTAGAGTTTTAAGGTGTACCCTTAATTGCTCCAGTAGTTTGACAGTACATTGTTGGATCGGTGGGCTTATAAAGTCCTTCGAGTGTCTGAGACTTGAAAGTCCATGCCAGTACCGTAGATTTTCTCTTTGTGTCCAAGCTGAGATGAACTGCTTGGCCATTCCATAAGATATACCGATGACCGGTTCCGGCCCTGTAAATTTTGTCTCCGCCCCCCTTTTGGCAAGGAGGTTTGCATTAATTACCCTCTAGGCCGGTGTGTGCAGGTATCCACAGTAATGTAACCTTGTTGTTTTGACCCACTTTGGACAGCGCATCCTTGCAATTCCAGACGGTTTCCCAACAAGAGTATGTTAAAACAAAAATTTACCTAGACAGATAACTTATTTTTTTATTTATATACAAAGTGCCACTAATCTTTTTTTTTAATTTTTGAGACGAAATATCTTGAAAGTAGCTTCAACTGCCTCAATTTTGATCAAGCCTATTAGGGAAATTATTAAACTATAAAAAAATCTAAACGGAAACTAGTCATCTTATTTAAAAAAATTGATGACTTTGCGATTACTCGCTGGTAGTTGACCCAAATAAAAAACTTTTTGGGTTTTAAAAAATTTAAAATCACAAATAGCTGCCAAATCTGGGAAATCCACTTATAATGGATTGCACGGTACATGTGTTAATATATTTGCAATCAAAAATACAATTAGTGACCAAACCATTAAAATAATATTACCAAAACTAACCAGAACTAACTGAATTAAGTAATGCTATTATTTTGGGGACAGAAAATATAATTTATCTGGAAACAAATGTACTTTTTAAGCATAAAAGTAATTCCATTGGTATAATTGACGCTGATTATCAATTTATTTAAAATACAAATTGTTATAAATTTGGATACAAAAGTTAGATAACCAATAAGGTAATTTGGCATAAAAAATCAACAAGAAATGGGTTTATACAGATGGGCAAAACAACTTTTTATCAGGACGCATGAAAGATGGGAAATTTTTTTGGGATCATTAAACACTTTCTAAGGTCTCATTATAAAAAAGAAATGTTATAACAAACCATTTTTGCAAAAATTAATAAGATTCTCTCAAAAAATTGTGAAAAAAGTTTGACCGCTTTTTTAAATATTCTAGAAAAATCAGAATGGACCCAAACTCATATGCAATGATTGGTACGGGGTTTCCCATTCTGATGAACTGGGAAAGATTAAAAATATTGCATTATTCCCAAGTGATGGACCAATTCGTCCCCCGCTTATAAGTGAATCCATGAAGATAGCAGCATTCTAGCGGTAGAGCGGCAGCTGAAATGAGGGGACTTTTGGGTCCGTTATCTCTAAAACTATCGATTTATTGAAAAAAATTATTAGGACCATTTTATAGATTACAAGGCGATCTTCATGTTTTGTCCAAAAAAACTCCAATTCGCATTTTTGGTAGATATTAGCAGGAAAAATCCATTTTCGGGCCTTAAGGGGCCATTTTCAGCCTTTTCCACCTGTTTTGTTGATAAACTTTTTTCCTCCAAAACATCCAAAAACCTAAAATTGCGCCATAAGGAAAAACTGTAGTTTATTTACAGCTTTGTGCCTTCATTTACTGGACTATCAAAAAAACCTTACATTTAAAAAAACACACTTTTTGCAGGCCTGTGTTAGTAAATAATGAAACACCTGCACATCCAAAATATTGGCACCCCATGGGCGAGACACATTTCCTTGCTTCATAGAATTTATTAAGTTTGATAATCAACAAAAAAAATGATTTGTGGCACATTTTTTGTGTCACTAGGGTCCAAAAAAACAACGGCATTGGTAAAATTTATTAGCTTGTTCGATATTAATTTAAAAAAGTTATATATAAACTAAATAGATTTATTATGAAACAAGATATTTAGGGCTTTGATTAGTTTAGTCTATTTTTTTAGTGTTGGTGCTGCCAAACATAAAAAAATCCTTAATGTTCTTCTTTATATTGCGGTAAATCATAAATCTTTCCAAATATTTATTACATAAAAATTTAAATATTTATTGTATTTTTAAAAAAAAATTACCAACAAAACACTTTTTTTAATAACCTGGCCCTTTTAATTTGATTTTTATTTTTTTTCATTAGATGAACCCTAATTTACAAAAATTGTTTTACAGCCCAATTTATGTATACCTTATATTAAATATGTTCTATAGTTTTGGGGCGGATCCATTTTTTAGTTTGTTTTTTTTGGGGGTTACTCCCTTTTTTTTTTTTTGGAAAATGGGATCTTGGGTCGGGGTAAGGGCTCCCCCTGCCGCCCTTTTGGCCCCCCTATGAACTTAACCCTAAACAAAAAAGAAAACCCCAAAACAAAAATCCAAATATTAATCTACGTTTCTAAATATTTTTAAAAATTTTTTATTTTCTTTGTTTTGATCAGAAATTTTTTTAAATTCTATCAAAAGTTTTTTAAACTCCTTTCTTACCTTTTGGGGTGATTAGGTTAAAATTTTTTAAGTATCTGTTGGTATGTGTGGTTTTTTCTGTAAATTTTGGTTTCAAAATTTACATCTTTTTTATTAAATATCAAAAAAAGGAAGTTGGTATTTTTTTTTTCTAAAGTAAAATAATATGGGTTCTTGTGTATTTGTTTTTAAAAAAATTATTTAACAATTTTTTTTGTTGGTAAATAAAAAAATGTCATCACAATCACAATTAACAATAATTTAATGACCTAAAAAACCCCCACCCCCACTTCCCCAAACACGACTATACGCTATTCCTTAAAATACAAACCCCTATTAAAATACGTTGCTTTTTTTAAAAAAAATAATGCAACAGTAATAATGATGTGATATGATGATAATAAAATAATGTCTCTTTTAAATGATGTAATTATACAAAAATAAACAATGATCAACTGCCATTAAAAGAAAAATTTTAAACATTTTAAAAAACATAAAAAAAAAGCTTTACAGATCAAAAATTTTCCACCCCTTAAAAAGTAAAACCCCCACAGGGGGTACCAAAAATCCAAAACCCGATATCCATTGTCCTAAGTTAGTTGTTCTCACCTACACCCCATTGAAAATTTTTACTTACTATTTTGTCCTTTAGTAAACAATCTGACTCATCATTAAAAAATTTCCCCAAAATTTTCTAGAAAAATTGACACATTGACAAACCCCCAAAAAACACCTTGGAAAAATTTTGATGTTTTTTTTCACAAATGTTCCTGTAGATAAAACTTAAAAGTTAGAAATAAATTGAAAATGATGTCCATCTTGGCGAAAGAAAAACTAAAAAAATTCTTTCTTAATTATTAACTTTTGCGTAAAAACAACATTTTCCCCCAAAATAACACTACTTTTACAAACAAACTTCTGGCATGGCCATGGGTTCCCTTTATCACCATTATTAAGAATATTTTTAGGGGAAAAAAAATCAATTTTTTTCAAAAACATTATTATAAACCTTTGTTTGGTGGAGATATATAGATACATTTTCTATTTACCAACATAGAAAATTGTCTAAAAATTTTTTAAACACATTTATACACGAACCCTATTCATTTCACTTTAGAAAAGAACAATACTCACAACCTTTTTTGATATTCTAATAAAAAAATTAAAAATTTCAAAAAAATTTACAAAAAACCTAAAATACCAACAGATATTAAATTTTTCTCTAATCACCCAATAATGGTAAAGAAAGGAGTTGTAAAAAGTCTTTTATAGAATTAAAATAATTTGTTCTGATAAAAAAAAAGAAAATAAAAAAATTTTTTTTAAAAAATTTTTTAGTTAAAAAAAATTATCCTCTTGATTTTTAAATAAATCTTTCTAAAAAATTTACAAACCAAATTTAAGACAAAATCAAAATAGACCTATTACAAATCTATTTTTTTCCCTATATTCCTGCCTTATCAAATAAAATTCAACGAATAGGTAACAAATTTAATATTCGCACTATCTTTAAAAAAAAAAAAACCATTAGATCCCCCAATAACAAAAAAAAAACCATACAATATAAACGAAAACACAAAAAATGTATTTTTTTAAAATCCCTTGTGAATGTAATAAATTTTATATAGGTGAAACTTCGACCATTAGAAACCATAAAAAAAATAGAACAAAATTGAAACACGAATTTTCCCCAAATCAAAATCTGTCAAACGCATTTGATAATAACCCATAATAAACTGGGGAAAAACTTCTACATTTTATAAAAGGGGAAAGTGTTCAAAAAAACGTAAAATAAAAAAAAATGCATTTATTTTATTAAATAAAAAAAGATGTTGCATCAATATTGTTAGTTTAAATAATACATGGTTACCTATGCTTGATGCTGAATAATTCAGGTAAACAAAATCAATTAACCCCATACCACCCACCTTTCTGGTCTTTTAAATTATACATAACCAGTCCAATAACCTATTGTCACTTATGACAAAACGTCATTAAAAGTTCAAAAGCTATCAAATTTCCTGTTTTCAGACCTAAAATTTCTTTAAAATTTAGTTTATTTTTGTTTTGAATCTTGATAACGGTGGGACTTGCCCCGAAACTAGATTATTTCGATTTTTGGGTTTTTTTGGGGGGGTTTTCTTCTTTGTTGAGGCGATCTGCAAGTTCATGGGGTCCATAGGGCTGGACGGGGGTCGCCCCATACCCGGGACCTGGACCAAAGGGTCCCTTTTTCCCAAAAAGAAAGGGAGTAACCCAAATAAAACAAACTTACCTTAATTTTAAGTGATTTGTAAAATATAGTTTACAACTTTAAATCTACTGTTTTAAGGTATCTTACACTAAGAACCACTATAAAACCGTTTGCTGGTACTTTCTTTAATAAATTATCTTTTGGTTTCCTTAAGTCGTTTTTATTATACAGGCTCTTTTTTTTTAGTAGGAAAAAAAAGTTTGGAAAAAAAAATATTTTAATTTCAAGATTGTTTTCATATATAAATTTTTACTGTTTTGGGCTTTTTCTTTTCTTCTTATTTTTCTACGTGGGGCCTGGCTGCTGTTTACAGAACGGCCAAGGTACAGAGACTTAAACAATTAAAACAACCTCAACAGCAGCCATGGAGTGTCTCTAGACCTTCCACCACTTCACCTTATAGTGATGGGAGGCAAAGAATGAGCTACTTCCGACTGCAACAGAAACCACTGGTGTCTACGCTAGTTTGGGACACAACAACATAAAAGACAGGTTGGCGGCAACATCCATGATGAAAAAGACCAGATGATTCCCAATACTCATTCAACAAAAACTTCGAGGTAAATATTCCAGATCGAAGTGAGTGGCAGCAACCCGATCTCCCCGGCACGGTTGGAGACATTATCTGCTATACGGATGGTTCCAAAACGAGCAGGGAACTGGAGCGGCGTGTACAGTGAAATGAGAATTCACAATTCTCCATTTCACTAAAACACAGTTCTGTATTTCAAACTAAAATATATGCTTTACTGCACTGTGCAAAAGAAAACAACAGAAGGGTTTATAAAAAGCGGTTTGATAATACAGACACCAACGTCACTAGGGGCACTAAGTAAACCCCAAGGTAACGTCAAGCTGACATGGGAATGCCAAAAACTGGAAGTCCTAGGAGAATGCAACAGAGTAACCTCTTGAGGGTACCAGGACATTCGGGATAGAAGGCAACGAAAAAGCGGATGAGCTAGCGGGACAGGGATCATCCACCCCATACTGGGCCAGAACCTGCCCTTGGAGTGACCAAAACCACAGCACGAGACAAACCCGTTATTGGATTCGAAACAAACACGAATAATACGGGAAACCTCATTAGAATAAGACATGGAAAAAGCTTCATAAAGGCCCATCCAAAAGAACAGAAGGAAGAACTACTCAGATAAGGTAGAAAAAGACTTCGCATAACAAGTAAGGTTGCTAACAGAGCATGATAAACCTAAGAGGACCACCTACACAAGGATAGGCATACAATGATGACTAAAGTTGCAGAATGTGCGACGAGGGGAAAACAGCCTACCATATCCTTGGAATGTAAAGCATTGAATCAAAAAAAAGACAGGCATTATTTCGGCAACCGGAAATGAGCCCACAGAAATATATCAAGCAACCAGTCTCGGGGTTATACAGACTTGTAGAAGAAACAAGACTAATGGGAGGATTGGTATAAAAGACAATGGAAGATTAGGCACAGAAAGCCCATGAGGCTGCGCTGCCTCCGGTAGTTAATCAAGACGGCTCCCAGGAAGAAGAAGAAGAAGAAGGAGACGTGGGGCTCAACTTTGTAGCACAACCTGTAGAGAATAAAAGTAATATGATTTGTTATTTAAAAATTTTGGATATAAAATAAATAAATCTACCTGTATTTAAAATGATTTTTTAATGCAGTGCTCTGGGATTAATGGCCATAGACATAAAAAATATGGGTAACACCGTGTAAAACTAAAACGCAAATACGCGTATAATAACGCCAAAAATTTCTGAACACGTTTGCAAAGTTGTTAAAGTGTTTCCAAGCTTTTTGTATTCTCTACAAATTGGGAGATTTCGCAATTAAAAATTTAATTATTAGGGCAAAGTTTTGGGAGAATTGGGGTCGAGGAATTAAAGCATATAAAAAGTTTTAACGTCTAGAAAGTTTATTATAATTACTCTTTCTTAACAATTATATAAAAATATTTATTTAAATAGCCGTTTCCGAAGTTCTAGAAATAGAAAAAATATTGGTGTTGGAAAAAAATTAGTAAGGACTATTTTTTGTAGATTTCGAGGTGATCTAAATTTTTGTTTAAACAAAATTCTTTAATTCCATATTTTGGCAGATATTTGCGGGAAACTCATTTTAGGACTTTGGAAGTCCATTTTCAGCGGGTTCTCGTCGGAATCGTGATCGCTCGAAAGCATCCGCGAAGACCTAAGAATTGCGCCAAAAATGAAAACTGTACAGATTTATTTACATCTTTGGGTACTTTCAGGTCTTTAGTTACTGGACTATAAATAGCTTTACAAACCCGTAGTAAAGTAACCATATGAAAAAAGTATATATATATAAAAAAGCTATTTTATTCATAAAAAAAATCCCAATAAAAGAAAACACATGAAACATGTGATTATGTGACCTGTAGTGTCACTTTATTAAACCAAAAAAAAAACAAGCAGAATACCTTTTGAAATCTGAGCAAACATTTATAAATACAGATGTCGTGTCACGATACTCCTCATGGCTCGTACTCTACGACTAATCTAGAAATTACAGATAATGACAGGAAAATTAATAATATGCAGTGTTGTCGTTTTGCGGACTTTAGTCCGATTTGCAGCCTTTTTTAAACGTTGTGTACTTTTTCGGACTTTTTTTTTCATCAGTGGACTATTTCACTTCTTACCACCGGCAACAATGATAATATGGTTTTGGCCCTCGGAACTTACTGGAGTAATCAGTATGGCCCTAAGGCTGGAAAGTTTGGAGACCCCTGGTCTACATAAACCATTTTAACGGATATTGACTGACAACCAAATCAATTAATTTCTGACAACTATCAACAAGACTAGGTAGGTAGGTAGGTAGGTAGGTTTAAAGTGAGTGGGTATAACACCCTTTCACCGCGACCGATAGGTCTATTGTGGCTCACACCCTTTTATATTTCTCCCACCAGGTCCAGACTTCTAATAAATCTGATCACCTCCCCCGGCAACAAGGTGTCATTGCCTAGAATTGCGAATCTTCTGCAGTGTCCCGTGTACAGTCCCACTAGAGTTTTAAGGTGTACCTTTAATTGCTCCAGTAGTTTGACAGTACATTGTTGATTCGGTGGGCTTATAAAGGCCTTCGAGTGTCTGAGACCCGAAAGTCCATGCCAGTACCGAAGATTTTCTCTTTGTGTCCAAGCTGATATGAACTGCTTGGCCATTCCATAAGATATACCGATGACCGGTTCCGGCCCTGTAAATTTTGTCTCCGCCCCCCTTTTGGCAAGGAGGTTTGCGCATTAATTACCCTCTAGGCCGGTGTGTGCAGGTATCCACAGTAATGTAACCTTGTTGTTTTGACCCAGTTTGGACAGCGCATCCTTGCAATTTCAGACGGTTTTCCAACAAGAGTATGTTAAAACAAAAATTTACCTAGACAGATAAATTATTTTTTTATTTATATACAAAGTGCCACTAATCTTTTTTTTTTTAATTTATAAGACGAAATATCTTGAAAACTAATCGTTCAACTGCCTCAATTTTTATCAAGCCTATTAGAGAAATTATTAAACTATTAAAAAATATAAACGGAAACTAGTCATCTTATTTAAAAAAATTGACGACTTTGCGATTACTCGCTGGTAGTTGACACCACATAAAAAACTTTTGGTTTAAAAATTCCAAAATCACAAATAGCTGCCAAAATCTGGGAATCCACTTATAATGGATTGCACGGTACATATGTTAATATATGTGCAATCAGCCCAAAATACAATTAGTGACCAAACCATTAAAATAAAATTACCAAAACTAACCAGAACTAACTGAATTAAGTAATGCTATTATTTTGGGGACAGAAAATATAATTTATCTGGAAACAGATGTACTTTTTTTTAAATCCAGTTATTATTTTAAGCATAAAAGCAATTCAATTGGTATAATTGACGGTGATTATTAATTTATTTAAAATACAAATTGTTATAAATTTGGATACAAAACTTAGATAACCAATAAGGTAATTTGGATAAAAAATAAACAAGAAATACGGCTAAAAAATACAGATGGGCAAAACAATTTTTTATCAGGACGCATGAAAGATGGTGAGGGAAATTTTCTGGGATCATTAAACACTTTCTAAGGTCTCATTATAAAAAAGAAATGTTAATAACAAACCATTTTTGCAAAAATTAATAAGATTCTCTCAAAATATTGTGAAAAAAAAAGTTTGACCGCTTTTTTAAATATTCTAGAAAAATCAGAATGGACCCAAACTCATATGCAATGATTGGTACGGGGTTTCCCATTCTGATGAACTTTGAATGATTAAAAAATGTGCATTATTGCCCAAGTGATGGACCAATTCGTCCGCCCGCTTATAAGTGAATCCATGAAGATAGCAGCATTCTAGCGGTAGAGCGGCAGCTGAAATGAGGGGACTTTTGGGTCCCGTTATCTCTAAAACTATCGATTTATTGAAAAAAAATTATTAGGACCATTTTTATAGATTACAAGGCGATCTTCATGTTTTGTCCAAAAAAAAATCTCCAATTCGCATTTTTGGTAGATATTAGCAGGAAACTCATTTTTCGGGCCTTAAGGGGCCATTTTCAGCCTTTTCCCACCTGTTTTTGTTGATAAACTTTTTTCCTCTCGCAAGCATACCAAAAGACCTAATAATTGCGCCATAAGGAAAAACTGTACAGATTCATTTACAGCTTTGTGCCTTCATTTACTGGACTATCAAAAAAACCTTACATTTTAAAATAACACACTTTTTGCAGGCCTGTGTTAGTAAATAATGAAACACCTGCACATCCAAAATATTGGCACCCCATGGGCGAGACACATTTCCATATGCTTCATAGAATTTATTAAGTTTGATAATCAACAAAAAAAAATGATTTGTGGCACATTTTTTGTGTCACTAGGGTCACAAATAACAACGGCATTGGTAAAATTTATTAGCTTGTTCGATATTAATTTAAAAAAGTTATATATAAACTAAATAGATTTATTATGAAACAAGATATTTAGGGCTTTGATTAGTTTAGATCTATTTTTTTAGTGTTGGTGCTGCTGCAAACATAACTAAATCCTTAAATGTTCTTCTTTATATTGCGGTAAATCATAAAAATTGCTTTCGCTAATATTTATTGACATAATAATTAATATTTATTGATATATTTTAAAAGAAAAATTACCAACAACAACACTATTTTTAATAACCTGGCTTTTTAATTTGATTTTTTATTATTCTTTCATTCAGATGAATCTAATTTACAAAAATTGTTTTACAGCCCAATTTATGTATACCTTATATTAAATATGTTCTATAGTTTTGGGGCGGATCCATGTTTTAGTTTGTTTTATTTGGGTTACTCGCCTTTTTACTTTTTGGAAAATGGGACCCTCTTGGTCTGGGTCCCGGGGTAAGCGGGCTGACCTGTCAGCCCTATGGACCCTATGAACTTGCAGATGCCTGCAACAAAGAAGAAAACCCCAAAAAAAAATCACAAATATTAATCACGTTTTAAAATATCTTTTTTCTATTTTCTTTGTTTTGATCAGAACAAATTATTTTAATTCTATCAAAAAGACTTTTTACAACTCCTTTCTGTACCATTATTGGGTGATTAGAGTTAAATTTTAAGTATCTGTTGGTATGTGTAGGTTTTCTGTAAATTTTGGTTTCGAAATTATTTACATCTTTTTTTATTAGAATATCAAGAAAAGGAAGTTGTGAGTATTGTTCTTTTTCTAAAGTGAAATGAATAGTGGGTTCTTGTGTACTAATGTGTGTTAAAAAATTATTTAGACAATTTTCGTCATGTTGGTAAATAGAAAAAATGTCATCACAGTCACAATTACCACAGGAATTTAATGACACTACACAAAACCCACACCACACTTCCAACACATACACAGACTATACAGACTATTCCTGCTCAAAATACACAACCTATTAGAAATCACGTTGCATTACCTTTATAAAGGTAATGCAACAGTAATAATAGACTGTGATATGTATGATAATAAAATAATGTCTCTTTTAAATGATGGTAATTATACAAAAATAAACAATGATCCAACTGAAACCATTGAAAGACAAATTTATAACATTTTAAAAAACATAAAAACAGCTTTACAGATAGAGAAAGATTTACACTTACACCCCACAACAGTAAAACTCCACACTTTTATGGAGTACCAAAAATACACAAACCTGATATACCATTACGTCCTATAGTTAGTTGCATAAACTCACCTACATACCCATTAGCAAAATTTTTACTTACTATTTTAGATCCTTTAGTAAACAATACTGACTCATACATTAAAAATTCCCAACATTTTCTAGAAAAATTAAGACACATTGACATAGACCCAAATAACACCTTGGTAAGTTTTGATGTTGTAAGTTTATTCACAAATGTTCCTGTAGATAAAACATTAAATATTGTTAGAAATAAATTAGAAAATGATGTCCACCTTGGCGAAAGAACCAAACTAAACATAAATTCTATTCTTGAATTATTAACTTTTTGCGTAAAAACAACATATTTCCAATATAACACTGACTTTTACAAACAAACTTCTGGCATGGCCATGGGTTCACCTTTATCACCATTATTAAGTAATATTTTTATGGAAAATTTTTAATCCAATTTTGTTCAAAATCATTATTATAAAGCTTTAGTTTGGTGGAGATATATAGATGACATTTTTTCTATTTACCAACATGACGAAAATTGTCTAAATAATTTTTTAACACACATTAATACACAAGAACCCACTATTCATTTCACTTTAGAAAAAGAACAAAACTCACAACTTCCTTTTCTTGATATTCTAATAAAAAAAGATGTAAATAATTTCGAAACCAAAATTTACAGAAAACCTACACATACCAACAGATACTTAAATTTTAACTCTAATCACCCAATAATGGTAAAGAAAGGAGTTGTAAAAAGTCTTTTTGATAGAATTAAAATAATTTGTTCTGATCAAAACAAAGAAAATGAAAAAGAATTTTTAAAAGATATTTTAGTTCAAAATAATTATCCTCTTGATTTTATAAATAAATGCTTTCTAAAATTTGAACAACCAAATTTAAGACAAAATCAAAATAGACCTGTTACAAATCTATTTTTACCATATATTCCTGGCTTATCAAATAAAATTCAACGAATAGGTAACAAATTTAATATTCGCACTATCTTTAAAATACAAAACACCATTAGATCCCAAGTAACAAAAACAAAACCATACAATATAAACGAAAACACAAAAAATGTCATTTATAAGATCCCTTGTGAATGTAATAAATTTTATATAGGTGAAACTTCCAGACCATTAGCCAAACGCATAAAAGAACATAGAACATATATTAGAAACACAGAATTCCACAAATCAAAAATCTGTCAACACGCATTTGATAATAACCACATAATAAACTGGAATGTTTCTAGCATTATAGCAAAGGAAACGTGTTCAAAAAAACGTAAAATAAAAGAAAGTGCATTTATTTTATTAAATAAAGACAGATGTGTAGCATCAATATCTGTTAGTTTAAATAATACATGGTTACCTATGCTTGATGCTGAAGTAAATTCAGGTAAACTTAAAATCAATTAACACACCATACCACCCACCTTTCTGGTCTTTTTAAATACTATACATACACCAGTCCAATAACCTATTGTCACTTATGACAAAACGTCATTAAAAGTTCAAAAGCTATCAGAATTTCCTAAGTTTTCGGACCTAAAATTTCTTAAAATTTAGTTTAATTTTTTGTTTTAGTTTCAATCTTGATAACGGTGGCCGACTTGCCACCGAAACGTAGATTAATATGTGTGATTTTTTGGGTTTTTTGGGGGGTTTTTCTTCTTTTTTGTTGCAGGCGATCTGCAAGTTCATAGGGGTCCATAGGGCTGGACAGGGTCAGCCCGCATACCCCGGGACCTGGACCAAGAGGGTCCCATTTTCCAAAAAGTAAAAAGGCGAGTAACCCAAATAAAACAAACTATACCTTATATTATTAAGTGATTTGTAAAATATAGTTTACAACTTTAAATCTACTGTTTTAAGGTATCTTACACTATAGAACCACTATAAAACCAGTTTGCTGGTATTTTTTTTCTTTAATAAATTATCTATTTGAGTTTCCTTAAGTCGTTTTTTATTAGTACAGAGCTCTTTTTTATTTAGTAGGAATAAAAAAAGTTTGAAAAAAAAAATTATTTTCTAAGATTGTTTTTATATATAAATTTTTACTTTGTTGGGCTTTTTCTTTTTATTCTTATTTTTCTACGTGGGGCCTGGCTGCTGTTACAGAACTGGCCAAGGTACAGAGACTTAAACAATTAAAACAACCTCAACAGCAGCCATGGAGTGTCTCTTAGACCTTCCACCACTTCACCTTAAAGTGATGGGAGAGGCAAGAATGAGCTACTTTCGACTGCAACAGAAACCAACTGGTGTCTACGCTAGTTTGAGACACAACAACATAAAAAGTCAGGTTGGCGGCAACATCCTGGATGAGAGAACAGTCCAGATGATTCTTCAATACTCATTCAACAAAAACTTCGAGGTAAAAATTCCAGATCGAAGTGAGTGGCAGCAAGCCGATCTCCCGGCACGGTTGGAGACCTCATCTGGTACACGGATGGTTCCAAAACCGAGCAGGGAACTGGAGCGGGCGTGTACAGTGAAATGAGGAATTCACAATTCTCCATTTCACTAGGAACACACAGTTCTGTATTTCAAACTAAAATATATGCTTTACTGCACTGTGCAAAAGAAAACAACAGAAGGACTTATAAAAACAAGCGGATCTGCATAATAACAGACAGCCAAGCGTCACTAGGGGCACTAGTAAACCCCAAGGTAACGTCCAAGCTGACATGGGAATGCCAAAAAAAACTGGAAGTCCTAGGAGAATGCAACAGAGTAACTCTCTTGAGGGTACCAGGACATTCGGGGATAGAAGGCAACGAAAAAGCGGATGAGCTAGCGGGACAGGGATCATCCACCCCATACTGGGCCAGAACCTGCCCTTGGAGTGACCAAAACCACAGCACGAGGGCAAACCCGGTAATGGATTCGAAACAAACACGAATAATACTGGGGAAACCTCATTAGAATAAGACATGGAAAAAGCTTCATAAGAGGCCCATCCAAAAGAACGAAGGAAGAACTACTCAGATAAGGTAGAAAAAGACTTCGCATAACAGTAAGGTTGCTAACAGAGCATGATAACCTAAGAGGACACCTACACAAGATAGGCTTATACAATGATGACTAAAGTTGCAGAATGTGCGACGAGGGGGAAAACAGCCTACCATATCCTGTGCGAATGTAAAGCATTGAATCAAAAAAAGACAGGCATTATTTCGGCAACCGGAAATGAGCCCACAGAAATATATCAAGCAACCAGTCTCGGGGTTATACAGACTTGAAGAAGAAACAAGACTAATGGGAGGATTGGTATAAAAGACAATGGAAGATTAGGCACAGAAAGCCCATGAGGCTGCGCTGCCTCCGGTAGTTAATCAAGACGGCTCCCAGGAAAGAAGAAGAAGAAGAAGGAGACGTGGGGCTCAACTTTGTAGCACAACCTGTAGAGAATAAAAGTAATATGATTTGTTATTTAAAAATTTTGGATATAAAATAAATAAATCTACCTGTATTTAAAATGATTTTTTAATGCAGTGCTCTGGGATTAATGGCCATAGACATAAAAAATATGGGTAACACCGTGTAAAACTAAAACGCAAATACGCGTATAATAACGCCAAAAAATTTCTGAACACGTTTGCAAAGTTGTTAAAGTGTTTCAAGCTTTTGTATTCTCTACAAATTGGGAGATTTCGCAATTAAAAATTTAATTATTAGGCAAAGTTTTTGGGAGAATTTGGGGTCGAGGAATTAAAGCATATAAAAATGTTTTAACGTCTAGAAAGTTTATTATAATTACTCTTTCTTAACAATTATATAAAAATATTTATTTAAATAGCCGTTTCCGAAGTTCTAGAAATAGAAAAAATATTGGTGTTGGAAAAAAATTAGTAAGGACTATTTTTGTAGATTTCGAGGTGATCTAAATTTTTTGTTTAAACAAAAATTCTTTAATTCGCATATTTTGGCAGATATTTGCGGGAAACTCATTTTTAGGACTTTGGAAGTCCATTTTCAGCGGGTTCTCACGTCGGAATCGTGATCGCTCGAAAGCATCCGCGAAGACCTAAGAATTGCGCCAAAAATGAAAACTGTACAGATTTATTTACATCTTTGGGTACTTTCAGGTCTTTAGTTACTGGACTATAAATAGCTTTTACAAACCCAGTAGTAAAGTAACCATATGAAAAAAGTATATATATATAAAAAAGCTATTTTATTCATAAAAAAAATCCCAATAAAAGAAAACACATGAAACATGTGATTATGTGACCTGTAGTGTCACTTTATTAAACCAAAAAAAAAAAACAAGCAGAATACCTTTTGAAATCTGAGCAAACATTTATAAATACCTGAGAAATTACGTCTCCCAAATTTTAATATTTATGATTTCATTTAAAGAAGAGCTATTTGTCTTATTAATGACCCCACGGTTACAGATAAGCTTTTTTCTCTTGACTGCCGACGGGCTGTTGGGGGATCTGTCGCTCTTTTATAGGTATTTTCACGGCTTCTGCGACGAGGAATTCTCCAGTATAATTAGTCTGTGAATTTGCCCAACAAAAGTGGACATATAACATGCTCTGATGTAATTGTTTATGGTTTGATGGTATTTTTAAACTAGATATTTTTTTTTACCGCTTGAATTACTTAGTATTTTGTATTTTTTATTTTTTTATCCTAAAGTCGTGATTTTTAAATTTTTTTAATCTTTATGGTGCCATTACTCAAAAAAAAAATATCTTTCATATTTTCAGAATACTTAATACGTTGTTTTGTGGAGCTTCTTCTTAATAACACTAAAATCTTGGACTTCCATTGTCTTTATTTGTTAATTGATACACAACGTTTCGGTTAGTGATGTATCTCCAACCGTTTTTAAGTAATAACTAAAACTATTCTTAAAAGCTACGACCTTATATACTATCCGTTGTTCACCGAAGCTTGACCGACTTTTCACGGTTCAGCAACGGCAGCCAGATATTCGGAATATCTACACTAGGTTTGCTAAATACATTTTGATTGTTTGCAATTATTACAGCTTCTTTAAATTTTCTTTTCTTCCAGTGGGTTTCTTTATGAATGATTGGTAGTCAAACAAACATCGTATGGTGGTCAAACAAACACCATATACAATGGTCGGAAGCAAAAATCATTCATAAAGAAACCCACTGAAAGAAGAAAAAATAAGGCTGTAATAATTGCAAACAATCAAAATGTTTTAGCAAACCTAGTTAAACATTCCGAATATCTGGCTTGCCGTAGCTGAACGTGACATCGCCAAGCTCGGTGAAACGATGTATATAAGGTCGTAGCTATTAGTTTAGTTATCACTTGAAAACGGTTGGAGTCATAACCAAGTTTGTATCAATTAACAAATAAAGACAATGGAAGTCCAAGATTTTAGTGTTATTGAAACCATAACATTATCTAACGCTTTTAAAGAAACGAACTTCTTCTTCTTAAATTAAAACACAAAAAGTGTTAGAACTAATTTTAAACTCCTTTTTTAAGGTACTAGTTTATTTTAGGAGGCTAAAAAACACAATTTAAAAAAAAATTCGCAGCCGTTTAAATAAATAAAAACAAAAACCTTTTTTTATAATATTATTTTAGGTTTTAAAAATACAATAAATTAATTTTTATTTTTTAAAAACATCCATGGAGCGTCAAAATGGAGCCGCTGAAAAAAAGTTGTCCAATTGCGGACGTTGAAAAGGTCTTTTAATTCTTTAAATATATTTGGTATTATATACAGGGGGTTGCATTTAAAAAACTCAAGAAATTTTACGATAGACAAAACATGGCAACACTGTAACATTTTTAAAATTTAAAAAAATATATTTGCCAGCTAATATAGATAAAATAGGCTTGTGTAATTCTCTTTACGCGAACAAATTAAAAAAAAGGAATATTTACCGTATTTGTATTAATTTAAAAAAGTTCAAAAATTAAAGAAAAACTTCAATAAATCCGAAACGTCGCGACACAGACTCATACTGTTATATATCGTTGAACTTGTCTTTGGAAGCGCTATCTAAATATATAATAATACGAGGATGGTTTGAAAAGTCCGTGCAAAGTCCGAGAGATGGCACCACCGGCGCGTATCGAGGTCATGTTTACTTAGTAGCATCTGTTGAATGAACGCACACCAAGTGTCAGCCATATTGGTCTATTTCTTTGTGTTTGGCATTCATGTGAATCAATCAATCAATCAATCAAATATGCTTTATTGTTTAAAGAATAAGACGCTTGTTAACAAAGCTGTGAAAAATAAAACTATTAAACATAATAAAATACAATGTTTGGAAATTAACTAAGTCTAAAAAACAATTGATAAAAGACATTAAAACTTTTGCTGACCATCAAGTCATTGTAAAATTAAGTATATGGAGTTAAAATACATATATAATATAAAACACAAGTATAAAATAATTAAAAACAAATTTCTTAATTAACTAACCAGAACTAAACTCTGGTGTCTTGTCTCTGTCTGACAGATCTTTTGATCGGCAAGTCTAAAACAAAAAAACCAAATGGTTTTTGTTTTGGAAAATAAAAGGTCTTCTACAAGCCAATTTACCAAATTTAATCAAAAATCGAAAAAAAAATGGCGGACGTTTGAAAAAAAACAGCCGATTTTTAAACTATTTTGGCCCCATAAAAAATCGTTTTTTTTTTTTTAACAAAACATCTCAATAAACAAAAGGCGACAAGGTTTTTTAAAATTAGCTTAGTTGTTCCGGAGACTAAGTGTCCGCATTAAAAAAAAAAGTTATTTCGAGAAAAACGCGTTTAAAGTTGACTAGTAGCTGAGTAAGCAACTGCGTACAGCTAAGAGCATGCGCATATTTTCATTTATTTTACAGTGTTAGGATTTGAATTTCGTAAAAATATTTTAGAACATAATTTTTAAAAGTCCAAGGATGTGAAAAATGCAAAAAAGTTGATTGGTTGAAAGGTCTAAAGTGGACTAGTACCTCAAGTTTCGAGACTATTTAAGCAGAGGCGTGACCTACTTAAATATAATAATCTTATTTTAAACTAGATTTAAAAATTTAAAATACCGAATAATAAAACATTACACATCAAAATTACCCACTATTAAGTCCATAAAAAGCAAATCAATGGCATCGTTTATAAACTAACTAAAACTTGGGCTAGAGCGAAAGTTTTGAAACAGAAAATTGGCCAGTCAATTGGAAAGACCCAATCTCGAACCCGAAGACACTTTAAACAATTTGTGGTTTACCTTGCGAACGATTAAATTTTCAGTGTGTTTCATAAATCTTAAACATTTTGTGGCCGATCTTCCCGACAGCCATTAGGCCCTGATTAAAATTCCTTTGGGAATGCTGCAAGTTCGCACGCGACCACATCGGTTAGATAACTAGAATTTTTAGATTTCAGCTCACTGAGCCACATCAAGTACCTTTAAGTTATAAATTGCTTTATCATACTTGAAGAGTGCCCCTAATTTCAATTGGGCATATCCATGAATAAAAATCTACTACTTTTTGTTACCCTATTGGATAAATCAAATATTTTAATTATAAACAATTTTAAAAATATTTTTGTATTTAAAAAATCACAATCTTTTTTACAAGTAAACCAAAAAAATAAACCTACTTAAAAATGAATAACTTAAAATAATATTTTTTAAATATACACTAAATTAATTAACAAAAATAAAATTAAAATAAGGAACAAATCAAATTGCCTACAATTTTTTTTTGAGGCCGGTTTTAGAAATGGTTTTACTGAAAGCGACTGTTTTTATTTTGATTGCGTTTTGGATTTTATGGCTTTCCTGACACCAACCTTAAAAAAATTTTATGTACCTTTTTTTTCTTTTATACCTACGTTATTATTTTTGTTGGTTACTTCAGTGTATTTATAAAAATATGATTTTATAGTTTTTATTTTAATAGCTTTGTATTTGGTAGTTTTTAGTTTAAGGTAAAAACTGCAATATTTTTTTGGTAATGAGTAGTAATATTATAGTTTTAAGTATTTAAAGATTTTGATGAACACATTGGGAGTTTAGTTTCAGCCATTTTGACTAAGGTTTTTTTCATTTGACACTAAGCTAGTACTTTGATAGACAGATAAAGCCGGGTATTCACTTAGCGAACGTATACTGCCGCACGGCAACGAAAGTATACGTTCGGTTTCTGTGGACGTGAATAATTTTATCTACGAACGCATGCATTCGGTTGCGGAAAGGTTCGCTCACTTGTCGGTACATCAAAGGAAATTCGCCACACATCGTTTTGGAATGTGTACGTATATGAATAAAATACGAATCAAAATGAATTGTCGGTACGAAGGTGAACAACACTATACGCATACGTTTGTTAAATGTGAATGTCAGAGCGCATGTCGAACAAAATTCACGCACATTTACGGCATATACGTTTGTTACCATGCGGCTGTATACGTTCGCTAAGTGAATACCCGGCTTAAGTTTAGCAGACAGCGTATGCATATCTTGGAACAGTTTACAAAGACTTAAATTCCAAGAACGAGCGCAACGTTGATGTTTTTGTAAAATAACATTAAAATCTGCATGGGTAATTATAAATAAATGTATTGTTAATAACTGCCTACCGATTTTCTGTAATTAAATAAATAAAGTATTTGTGAGTGCAGAAAGTAGGCAGCAAAGCCACTACATAATAAACATATTTTTAACTTTTGGCTGCCATGATCCAAGTCATGACATTAGAATGAATTTATGAAATAATTGCATTGTCATCTACTCTTGACCCCTATACAAATTTTTAAGTTAATCAGACTTTTCAAAATTGATGATTTAATTAATTATAGATACATAGATACATACAGGACAAGCTAATAAAACCCTGGTAAAAATACAAATTATCTCCAATGTATTAATTTAAAAAAAAATCATCAAAAGTATGTCATAAATTTCTTTTTAAAATATAATGGTTTCACTAATAAAACAAAGATCAAATTTAGTGTTTTATGCAATTTTAATCGTCGACAAAGTAAACCGCAAATTGTTCAGAATGACTTCACCCAGGGTGTTTCTAGTTGACTAGCCAATTTTAGGATTCAAAACTTTGTCTAGCTTACTCATTCCGTTACTTTCAAAAGTATATTTAGCTTTAGGGAATAAATAGAAGCACTAAACTTTTCAAATTTAATTTAATTTATAGGTTAAAAGGCATGTACATTAACGTCCTGAAATTGGCTTTTAAATGGTCAATATTTAAAATAATAGAATAATTAGTAAAAGAATTGCTCCTTTTATTAAGTTGTTAAATATTACCGGAATCTAAAATGTATTCTACAAGTTATTGGACACACATACCTATTCAAGGGCAGATATACAGTCCTGTATCAGTATCGAACTGATGTTATAGGAGCTGATTGCTTTGGCTGTCCGTGTAAATTACTATATTTTTACTCTTTTATCTCCGTTTGATATTTTCCCAAGTACATGTTATATGACTACAATCTCCGCCTGGAATACTGTGGGGTGTTATCCGAGACTTTTTGGTCTCTTTGAAGCCATCTGTATATCAAATTGGATCAGCTTTAATAAGAATGCCTTTCAGTCCTTTTCATCTGATATAATTGTTTAAAAACGTTTATCTGGCCAGTAGCTTGGTAACATTTTATATGTAGGCATCTTACGAAGTGATTTGACTTCTTGGTTGTGCTTTGTATGGCCCTTTCTTGTCTTATAATAAAACCTTGGTCTTGCTTAAGACGGCGTTGTACCGCTTTTACTTCACCCTGTATGAATATGTGTAGTGGATGTAGATTTAGGAGTACTTCTAAGGCTCCGGTGAGGGGGTACTTTCCATGGCCTCGGTAATGCAAAGTCAGGCAAGTCTTTGTAGAGTATGTAATTGCCTTACTGCTGTATTTTGTAGAGTCTTTGCGCCCTAAGCAATTGAACTATACAGGGAGTAAAAAGTATGATGCTTACGATTTCAATGGGCGATAGTAGAGTTCAAAACAAGTTGAAAAAAAACAAAAAGACATGAGTCAGAAGTTAATTGTTTTCGAAATATGACTTTTCAAAACTTAAAAAGTTTGGCAACACCTTCACAGCGAGTCGAACGTCAAACGTTTTTTGCGAGGTTTTACCAAGGAAGTTTAAAGGTGTGTGGAAGCCCAATACTGTAGAACAAAATTGTCAGGCATCAGGGCAGCGGGAATCAGGGATTGGCCCCGCGAGTTTGCGCAATGAATTGTAGGTCAGAGCCAGACTTTCATAATTCTTTGTTACTATCTATAAAGTTGACATCATCAAATGTCAAATTCAAGCATTCACTAATTTTTTTTTTTATTTTTTGCACAAAATTGTTGATTATTAAACGAGACTACCATAGAATATTTAAAATTATTGTGTAATATTGGATTTTATATCATCTGATATAATATGGAAAGAATAGATGGCGCCACTTTATAGCCTTCTATTTAAATGGTCGATATTTTTGGGAGTTTTGTATCTTTACTAAAAATCTGTGTAAATAAATAAAAACACGATTTTTAAAAAATAAATTTCAAACATTGTATGATAGTTTCATGTACCTATCACCAATTTTGTGATAAAATAAGGGCAAGATAGTGTAAATAAGTTTAATCTAATCCTAAGATTGTGGTTGTACATCAAAAAGTGAAAATTTTTATAACTGCTTTTTAGGCATATACTTTTTACTAATAACAAACATTCATGAAACAGAATAACAATGGTTAAAAATGTTTAGTAACCTTTGGTACCTAGGTATCCATTGTAACAGTAACCGTTAAATATTATGTGTCTACAGTGTTTCGAGCTTAAAAAGTTGATAATGTAAGTTTAAGAAACCAAAAATCTAATTTCTTTTTAAACAAATACAGAAAAAGCAAAAGGAACTTTAACATAAAATTGTACTTTCTTTTATTCAATTAGAGGGACCTGTATATATTAAAATTTGCCTGGTTTGCCCAGTAATTAATAATTTTGATCCTTTAAAAGAATGTACTAAATTATTAAATAAAATAAAAGTACCTAAATGTAAACCTTATTTCTTTTCAATAATCCACAGAAATACACAAACATTGTAGAAATCATCTAAAAGATAGTTAAGATTGCCTTACTTTTCTCACTGCTATCTATTTCCTTTGAAATTTTCATTTTCTATAATTCATAATTGATAAGTATATTATTATTAATTCGGTTACCTAACGTTACGTCTCATAAGAAGCACCTTATTTAAATATAAGAAATACTTACCTAAAGTAAGAAATGCCGGGTATGTTACCCTTGGATTTGCAAGAAAAAACCATACAACCTCTAGTCATTTTGTTACGATATTATAAGTAACAAACAATAACACAAAATTATAGTCACAATTTAATAAACACTAATCACTAAAATAAGAAGGTTTTTATCAACCCAAAAAACTTCTGCAATCACAAAATATAATCACACCAAAGCAAAACAATCGAAACTAATACGGCTCTCATAAAAGTATAATTTATAATAAGATTTATCAGTGTGTAAGTAGGCAACACATTAAATTATTTCTGGAATTTCGTTATTGCGCAAAATCGGCGGGCCAACTCTGACAGTTATTTTCATACTGGGCTGGACATTTTTTGATCGAATGGGCCATAGCATTGAGCTTCCATACTCCTTTAAACTTCCTTGGGTTTTACATATTTACACTTTTTTTTAAAGAGATGTTTATTTACATACAAATAATAGAAATTACTTCTTGCAATTTATTTTGATATTTAATTTGGAATTAAGTTTAAGTAAAAGACAAAGGGTTATTGTTTAGTTTTCATTTGTAATTTAAAACATAATTACTTACCACAAAATTAGTCTGAATATCCATTTTAAGAACACAAAGTAATTTGTTTTAAAACAGCATTTTTTATTTTGCTTAAAGAATACGATTTCTCGTTTACACACATACAAAACTCTTTGGTACGCCTACTAAGGTTGTCCTAAATGGATGTAGCCGTCTTGGTAATCTTTCCGGTAATTTTGAGGGTGCTGGTTTAGCATTTTGGTTTCCTCGCCATAAACTAATAACATATCGGCATATTTTCCCGATTTTAAAACATTTTGGCCTACGGGACAAACATATCGCCACCAGCACGCACAATGCACGCCACATGGGCTTTTGGATAGCGGTGTTGCCAATTATTGTTTTTAAATTTTTAACTGGGGAATTTTTTATTTGTAGATTAAAACATTTAAAACTTATTTTATTAGCAAATAAAATCTACCGATAGACGATTAGGACGAAAGTTTCCATTTCTTAAGGTTTTTATAAATAATTTGCTTTCAAAGTTTGCAATTTTGATATCGTTTAGATAAAAATCTTCACTATCGCTTATTAAAATCGCGAGCCTCATACTTTTTACACCCTGTATGTTAACATAGATCAATACTATTTTGTATAACCACAGGTTCAACTTCGGACTAAGTCCCCAGTTTTTTCCCAGAGTCTTCGGCATCTATCAAAGGTAATTTTGCCTTTTAAAGTAACTTTGCTTAATCTGGACTCCAGGTTATTTTAGGTCAATAATGACTTTTAAATATTTGACCCAATTGGAAAAGGGATTACCACTTCGTTGAGCTTGGATGATCCTAAGTCTTCTATTGCTCTTCTGTTGGTGTAGGGGACAGTTATTGTTTTATGAGGGTTGACTAAAAGTCCCTTTCGTTTACACCATTTATTCACGATGTCTAATTGTAAGGCATTTTGCATTCTGCCTAAGATGTGACACATAATAAGTATATACCAATTAATAACACAAAATAAAAATATTGAGTTTAATAACTTTTCAGTCTTTACTTTGAAAGAGATATTTACGATCGGTGAAATAAAATAATTTAGTATCATTAAAAATTGCTTTGGCTCACACACATAATTTGAATTTCCCCTAAGTACGCGTAAAATTAATCTACAAATAATAATTACCAAACATGTTCTGTCGCAAAATGTTACAGTTACAAAGGATTGCACTAAACAAGGAGCATTGCTCTTGATTTATTTTGGAAATACACAAACTAAGGGTTTTTATCTCAAAAGCTTTTAAAGCAACTGTTTGCGTTAGGCGCAATTATTAGCGAGTTTGAGAGAATTTGTGGATTCATTCTCATTTAAATTAAAATAAGACAATTGTCTAATTCTAGTAAATGTGTTTTATTGTCATGGGTGGTTTAGTTTCAGTAAAGATTTTAATTTCATTATAGTTTATTGTGCTATAAATTGTCAACGATACTTGAAGTTTAATTTACATATTGTTTAAATTTTCTGATAGCGTAACAGACATTTGATTTTATTCATGACTTTTGGCTTATTTGTTTCTTAATGTAATTAAACGGTGTCCGGTTATAAATGTAACCCCCCATTAACTTTTTTATATGACGTTTGAAAAAAACAAGTTTAGTATAAAAGTTTAACTGTTTAAAATATCTTTTTTAAAAAACTTCTTCTCATCTATACAAGGTGTTTTTAAAAGATTGGACGTGGTCCTACTTTCTTATTTCAAATGACTCCCATCGTCATTTGACGGATATGTTAAACTTTATGTTTAATTGATTTAATGAATAAACATAGCGATATAGCTTGATAGTGATAATAATAAAGCCTATGGCAGTAGTGTCACCACGGACGTTATTTTAAATAACTACTACCTAAAAATGTCTCTTCGTCTGGGAATCGAACCCGGATCGCCAGGTTGGCGATCTCTGAACCGCCGAAACTCTGACCACTACGCTACTGGAGAGACTAATTCAAACAAACTTAAATATCCTTCCATACAAATGTTATATTTTATTGCGGACCTTTTTTTCTAACAATAAGACAAAGTTTACCTTCAGGCATCGGTGAACAAAGCCGGGCGTAGTCAGTTTCCTCGTAACTCATTCCCCGCATCTAAATTTTATCCTTAAGTTTGTTTACATTTTGCGGCCTAAACTCATTTTCCTATTTATTTTTTAACTAATTAGCTCAACTTTTTTCCATAACATTTAAATCCGGACTACGTGCGGGCCACGGTAAAACCCTGATCTGCTCTTACATCCACTCATCGACTTGCCGGGCCTATGAACAGGACACTTATCTTGCTGAAGGTAAAATTTCTGTCGGAATCCATCCAGTACGAAGGAAGCATGATATTCTGAGTAGATTTATATATACCTCCGCATTGAACCTTCCTTCGATAAAATAACATCCCAAGCAGCATCAAAGTAGCGGAAACCGAGTTTGGAACTTTGAATAAGTTGTTGTTACGTAGTTATTACTAAAATGGCTTTTAAGTTTTCCACTCTTATTTAATTTTTTTGGTAGTTTTGTAGTTATTATTACTAATTTGGAACCTAATAGTTTTAGTACTTCTAGGTAGCTTTTAAAGTTTTTGGTATGAGACTGTTACTATGTAAAATAACTTCAAAGTAGCGAAGACTTAAAAATAATATTCGATAGTCCCAGTAACTTTGTCCTGTTACCGGTATATAACTTTAAAGTTTTATAACTTTATGGTAGCGTTAAAAGTAACTCGATGTCGTTGCTACTTTTAAAATTCCTTTAAAGTTGTGGAACGATGTAGTAATATTTAAGGTAAAATTAAGTCCTCGTACTCACGAAAACTACTTTACATAATTTTTACTTCCTCTGTCTTAAATTACACAAAGTTCCAATTACTAAAAAAATCACTTTAAAATAAGGTCGTTGTCGGCAGTCGGCATTATTCGTTCGAGTACTTCTTGGTGTTCGAACAGTTTATCTTTGTGACGTTTAAAATATGTGCGCCCACAAAATGCTACAATGCACTAATTAATTATAGGTTAAAGTTCCAATTGGAACTTTATAGTGAAATGGGACACTATCGTGTCTTCGGTAACTTTGAATGGTATTGTAGTTATCGCGACTATATAGTTTGAAATATCTACTACAAATTTCCATAATGGTAATAATGACTTAAAAGTGATAAAGTGTTTGGCCGCTTACTTACAGTAAAGTGGAAAATTTTTCAAACACCTTATGTAGTAATACCACTTAGAAGTAATTTCTGTAAAAATGCGCCATATTTACTGACAAAAAGTAGGACTCCATTACATTTATTTTAATTTCCTTATGGTATTACAAATATAAAATCGTCAAAAAATTACAAAAAACATAATTTAAAGCGAAAATAAAATCATATAATTAAAAGAAATGTTAAAAAAAACATGTTTCATGAAATTTATACATTTATATTATTGCCTGCCCGAAAAAAAAGTGCCTAAAAATATGTTTTAAGAGGGCGCGTTATTTTTATGAATCTATCAACATCACATTTCACAGAAATTTTTAATCGTTTTGAATTTTTATGTATTCGACTCGTGCAGCAAGTTTTTGTATCCCTACAAGCGATAATATTTACTTAACATAAAAATATTCTTCATTATAGCAAGGAGGCTGAATAACGACGGAAGATGTTATTAAACTGGTTCTGAATATGGAAGACAAAGAACAACAAATAGGCCAGTAAAGTAGGTGGGAACAAATCTTATAAAGTAGCGGCTCGGGTAGCGGTGACACGGCGCTACGTCCCCGCCACGTAGTTGGAGCCGTAAGTGCGACGTACCGGTTTAAGTTCAAGGTAGTAAATTTTACGAACCATCACCTTAAAAATGTTCCCCATTTTGGTCGTAGGCACGTAATGAGATCGTAGTGACAACGTTCCCGTCACTAGTAACCACAACTTTAGAGTTCCCAACAATAGTCACGGCGTGGTAACAACGACTAAAATTGCTGCTTGGGATATACCATGTTCTTGTGGATTCAGCAACCCCCAAACATTTACCGAAAATCGCCCACTACTTCTGTCCTTTTGGGTATATTTTTCATCAAATCGTGTTCCTTAAGACCTGTATACCTTGAGTATCCCATTTAGCACGACTGAAACACTTTTCATCGGTGAATATTATATTTTCCCAAAAAATCAGGGGTTCAAGTAAAATTGTAGAACAAATCAATGCGTATCTTTTAAAAAACGGTTTTAAGGCTGCCGGGTGGCAGTTCATATATTTGCCTTATTCTTTGCCGTGCCTTCTAACCATTTAACTACAGATTTAAATGTTTGTTTCTCAAAACATTAAATAAAATTTTTTTTGTTCTTGATTGGTTTGGGGGACCACAAGGTCTCTCTCGGAGGTTGTGCCATTTTTTCAAAAAAGTAGTACTCTTTGGAAAGTTAAGCTCTTTGCCATCCCTTTCTCACAACTTCTCGCCAAATATAATGATAATTAATACTTTTAATCAAAGTTAGGTTTGGCATTTAAAAAAATATTTTAAAACTGTTTCCTTATTGGTTTTTTAACAGGTATTTATTTTAGTAGAAGGTTGCATAAGCCTATTTTACGAATGAAAAAAGTCAAGATTTAATGGTTTTACTGACCTAAAAAAATTCTTTCATCTTAGAATTTTAAAGCAGTAAATGTGTTTTCAATTATTTCTGATACTCATGTTGATTATTAATATGTTTAATTAAAGTAATAGAAATTATTTCACTGTGTTCCTTACGAAAAATACATATATAAATTTAAAAATTTTAAATAAAAAATATATCAAATTTTTACAATTTTTTTTTTTACTAAAAACTGAAATTTTAAAAATTTTTTTTTTCAATGCAAGCCTTGTTGAAAAAAACTACACTTCAAAATATATGGAAAATTGTCTACACTTAAAGTTTATTTTAAACGCAATATGGTATCACAACAAACATTAAAAATCAATTAGAGATAAAATTATAAATGAGGATTTTCAATTTAATTTCATCAAAAAATACTTCAAAAAATTTTACTACCCATGGTTTTTGAAAAAACAATAATAAACATACTTTATTATTGGTTGTTTTTATAATAAAAATTGGAAATTAAAACCAAAATACGTTTTCCCCGTTTTTTTTGTAATATTCAATACGTTTTAATCTTTCAAAGTTTGCAAACAAACGATTATATTACCGAAATACCTTTTTTTAAGGAATTGTTTATTTTGCCAGTAATTGTAAAATAGTTTTCAACTTCCGTAATCATTTTTGGTTCTTTTTGCACAGTTTTAAAAATAGGTTTTAAAATACGGTGAAATCTAAAACCAAAACAAATAATCAACATACGAGTGTTTTACAAAAAAGGGAAAAGGCAAATTGTCGTACCCTCCCATTGGTTAAAAAAAGGGAAAAAAATATAAATATCAGGGTGTAAAAAACTGGTCTTGAATTTAATGGGCGATAGTGCAGCTCAAAAAAGTAAATAAAAAACACATGGTCAAAATTAATTGTTTTTTTAAATATGGATTCTTAAAATTTAAAAAATTGGCCCCGCGTCCGCTTCATAGCAAAGGTCAACTCAAATAAAACAAATAAACCAAAATTATCTAATTTTCAAAAAGATGAACCTTTCAAACATTTTTCAACCGATTTGTAAACCTTTCTACACTCAATTTACTGAAAAAACTAATTTAATTAACAAAGTTTTAAATTCAACCAGACTAAAAAACAATAAAAAAATTTAGAAATTTTTGGGAGTGGAAACTGAATTAATAAAAACAATTCAATATTTCAAATCAAGTTAAATATCGCCCATATTTAATTGGAAGGAAAAATGTAAAAATAACCAAGATTTACTTTAAAATCTATTAAATCCAAAATAAGTCTGACAACGTTTTCAGGGTGATAGGGGAAAACAGTAGTAGTGTTAAACAATGGAATTATCAAGAAAAAACTCTTAACTTTTTAAAGATAAATATAAAATGTATCAAAAAACAGACAAGTTTAACCAAATCATAAAATCACAATTAACAACCACGAAAGTATTATTAATCCATCTGAAAAATATAAATTTTAATTATGAATAACCACTAATTTATACCTCTTATAAAATTATTTAAAGTAACTACCTATAAGACCTATTGTTTCCTTTGTCACCTCACCTTCTACAAAATCTGAAACTTTAATTAACCTAATTAAAAATTACTGTAATTTTACTTCATCAGTATCCAAAACCTCCTATAATTAATGAAAAATTAAAAAATTTAATTCCTTTAAACCACTTTAGTTTCTTTTGTTCTAACTTATTTCCTAGCATTCCCCTAAAGACTTAACAAATGATAATCTGTTAGTTAAAAATAATTAAATATAGTTATAAAAATGATATTATAAGCCTATTTCCCCTTGTTTGAAAAAAAATATTTTCAGTTTAAAAAAAAATTTTTAAAATTTTGGTTTAATAATGGGAAACCCCCCTTTTATCCTCTTTTTGGATCTTTATGGATGAAATAAACAAAAAAAAAAATACATTAGCAAGTAATTTTTGTTGGTATAAAATATGTAGATACTTTTTAATAATTTTTTCAGGTTCAAAAAGAAAAATTTTAAACATTAATATTTTTTAACTTCCCCCAAAACTTAAAATTTTATAGAAAGGAAAAAACAAAGAATAACTTTTAGCTTAACTACCTCTAATGTAAATAAAAAACCAAATTTAATTTTTAAAACCCCAAATACACAGATATTATATTAAAAAAAGGTCTCTACATCCCTATATAAAATTTTGACCTACAAATTAGTATGATCCTTTAGTTAAAATTTTCTTCCACTTTCAAAAGAAAATTAAAAAAAGAATTAAACCCCATTACAGATAGAAAGAACAATGGATATAACCACAACAATTAAAAAAAATTTTGTTAAAACCAAAAGTTATCCAAAAAAAACAATTTTTCCCCTGTTTCCTATTATAAAATTTTTAAAACCCCATGGTTTTTTTCCCTTTTCCCTTTTTAATTCAAAAGTAAAATTTTTTTTTAAAAAAAAATTTCTGAAGGTAGTATTTAAAAGTAATAACTCGCTAAGGAAAAACATCAAAAAAAAAAAAGATAAAAAAAAAAAAAAATGGTTCTTTTTCAAAAAATTTGGTTACCCCAAAAGTTTATTTTTTTAAACAAAAAATTTCAAAACCCTTTTTAAAAAAATAAAAAAATTATAAACCCCAAAAAAAAATTCAATTTGCTAATCTTTTTTTTTGGAAAATTAATTTCGATAAAAAACCTTAAAAAATCTTTATTAAAACCAAAAAGCTTTTTACAAAACCAAAAAAATTAATAAAAAAAAAAATCGGTGGTTTTTTAAAACCCAAAAGGTGGTTCTTGTGGTTCAATTAATAAACCTTTTTATTTGAAAAATTTAATTAAATTTTTTACCCCCCTGAATTTCCCCAAAATTAAAAAAGTATTTTTGCCCAAAAATACCTTCTGGAAAAACCACTGTTTTTTGGAAACATGTCAAGGGGTTAATAAATAAATTAAAATTAAACCCCAAAAAGTGTTTTTTTTGTTTAACCAATTTTTTTCAAACGTTTTAAAATTTTTCCCCTTATTTACACTTTTTTAAGAAGTTTTTTTATTTACATAAAAATAATGAAAATTATTTTTTTAAAATTTTTTTTTTATTTAATTTGGAATTAAAAATTTAAATAAAAAAAATAGAAAAATTGTTTGGTTTTTTTTGTTAAAAAAAATTTTACCCACCCCCTTTTTGGGCTAAATCCCCTTTTTAAGAAAAACATAATTATTTTTTAAAACAGTTTTTTTTATTTTGTTCGAAGAATAAGATTTATCTTTTTCCACATTCCTTTAAAAAATTTTGGTATATTCACTACTTTTTTTTAAAAAATTTAAAACATTTGGGGATATTTTGATTTGAAAACACCATTTTTTTGGGGGTCATTGAGCTTTTACAACTGACTTTACTTTATGCACAAGGCTTGTGGTCCTTTTCCCAATTTTTTTATTTTTTAACGGGAAAAATTTAAAATTTTAAATTTTTTTTATTTGAATTAAACCTTTAAAAAGTTTTTTTAAAGCAAATGAATCTTCGGTCAGCGAATAAAAAAATTTTTCCATTTGTTAGGGTTTTCAAAATTTTTTTTTTAAAGTTCTTTTGACATCTTAAAAAAAAAATCAAAAAATTTTGCATTTTTATGTTTTTAAATTTTTTTTTATTTTGGGCTCCATCCCCCTTTCAATTTTGACTCTTTTTTTTCCCCCCCCGTATATGAATCTAATATTAAAGGGGAGATATATTTTTGTTTTGATTAATTTTTTTTCGTGACCTGCAACTATAAATCTTCATTGTGAAACCTGTATTCTGATAACTTTTTTAAAAAACCACTTTTTTTTTTTTAAAAAATTTGGGGTCAAATGAACATACACAGGGTTCCCCAAATTAAAACTATTTTAATTTTTATTATTTTTTGGGAAACGCCAAATGGCCCCTACTACTTTTTTTTTTTCGCTTGGGGTTAGCCTGCGCAAACCCCCCTTTTTTTATTCTAGGAAAACCGGCTTTGGGTTTGGGGGATCAAACCCCCCATTCCCCAAAACCGTTAAAATTTTTTTTGGACCAGGGGCTTTATTTTTTTAAAGGGGGTTTAAAAAAATTTAAGTCTGGTACAAACAAAATTTTTTAAAGTTTAAACCCCCCAAGGGGTCTCTTAAAAGGGTTTTTAAAAGGGAATAAAAAATGTAACCTTATTCTCCACCTATTGTGTAAAATTGTTTCCCCGGGTTTATTATCCCCAAATTTGATTTTTTTTATTCATCCTTTTCCATTTTTAATTTTTAAATAAAAAAAAAAATTTCTGCCTTTTTTTATACCCCTTTTATGTTTTTCCCCCAAAAGTGAACCCCAGAGTTTCAAAAATGGTGGTTAAAAACCGGGCAACGAAAAACAAAGCAGTTCTTGGGGCCGCTCCGCCAAGTTTACCTCGAACCTAAGCCCCCGTCCCCAAAGTTGTAAGGGGAACGGTAGGTCAACTAAC
The DNA here is from genome assembly GCA_019359885.1 of Listronotus oregonensis. Taxonomy (NCBI): domain Eukaryota; kingdom Metazoa; phylum Arthropoda; class Insecta; order Coleoptera; family Curculionidae; genus Listronotus; species Listronotus oregonensis. The sequence goes on from JAHBCN010000057.1 coordinate 94,219, forward strand.
AGGAAAATTTTAAAAACATTTTTGGGCTCTGGAGTCTAGTTAAAGGGGCCCGGGGAAAAAGGACTCTAAAGAACGATAGGAGAAACCACAATAAATCTGGTAAGGTTGCAAGGTGGAATCATTTTCCATCTCCCAAAATTTAATCTAATCAATGTTTTAATCGGCCGCGGGCACGGGTTCGGGGGTCAAACTGAAGAACTTGCTGCCTCCTTAGGTTTTTCTTTTTACCAAAACTCAAATAAGTATGTAACGTTAAATCAAATGACAGATCAACCAACCAGTCTGGGGGTTTTAAAACTTTAAAAAACAAGATTTGGAGGGATTAGAAAAGAAAAGGGGAAAATTGGCCAAAAAAACCGGACCCCATTTTCCCCGGAGAAAAAAGAAAACCATGTATGTTGTACTTACATTCCCCATAAAAATACCATAATTTTTTTAATCTGTGTAAAATTGCTTTTTAAAAAAAACCCCAAAAAAAACTTTATCTGCATTTTTAAAATCAATATATTAATTTTTTTAAAGATTTTAAAAAATTGAAAAAATTTTTGGGGGGCGAATGGTTCACCCCATTAAAAGGGTTTTTTCTAAAAATTCTATTTTGGGTTTTTTGTTAATTTAAGACTATTATAAACCCCAAATTTAAAAAAAAAAGTTTTTTTTAAAAAAAAAATAAATAAATATTATATATATATATATATATATATATATATATATATATATATATATATAATATATATATATATATATATATATATATATAAATATATATAAAAAAAAAAAAAAAAAAACGTGCTTTTTTAAAAACGAACCACCCTAAAATCTTTAAAAAAAAACACTCACAAAAAAACAAAGAAACACGTCGTTTAGAATACGGGAAGTTTAATTTCGTTTTGATAAAATTTATCGGTCCCCCCTAACCTCCAGTTAACCTCCTTTGTTTCAAATGGCCATATGTGACACATCATTTGGCAAAATTTGCTATCCAACATACTAAGAAACTTTAAATCATGGACTGGCGACGAAGTAAAAATGTTTGTTATGTTTATCGGTTCAAATAATTTTTTTATCAAATGCTCAAAATGTGCGCCGTTTTGGCTGAAATAATAAATCGTTTTGAAACTTGCAACGTTGGCGAAAGTTTGTCTGGTAATACCTCTGCATTTATGTAATTCTACATTTGTTCTTGAATATTTGCGGTGGGTTTTGTATACTTTACTTTTTAAATAACCCCAGAAAAAAGTCTAGAGGGTTAAGTCGGGCCTGCGGATTGATGGCACCTCTCTTTCCATGCCTGGAAACTGTTCTTGAACCCTCTCGAACTGCTAAAGCATAGTGGGGAGGGCTCCATCCGGAAAGAAATTATTTTCCTGAGTTCCAAGCACCATTTTCATCCACCATTTTCCAAAGTTGGACGATAGAAGGTATATCGCATTTTCAAAGGTTCAGATACAGTTGCCCAGTTAAATTTTCTTCCAGAAAGAATGGCCCAAATTTCGTTTCCATAAATACCCCCAAACGTTATCTTTCTGGAAATTGATATGTCCTTCCTGAAATTGTGCGGATTTTCATTATCCAATATCTGGATTATTCATTAAGATTTTTGGAAAGTTGTTCGTCAGAAAAGCAGATATTTTTGATCAAAGGAGGTCTTTCAATTCCTGGCACATTATTCGCAAAATTTATTCTTCTATCATAATCGTCTTGTTGAGTTCATGAAGAATTTTTTTTGTATGGAAAAAAACTTTTCTTTTTCAAAATTTTTCAACCGTAGAAATATTGGTCACAGAAACTTTTGGAAAGACAACGTCGGATCTTTGCAACTTCCTATACCTCAACCTGGCGTCTTCGTCTAAAACCCTTTTTTATTAGTACTTTTCTTGTTGCATAAGATCCAGTTTCTTAAATTCACCAATTCTTAATTTATGCCCCGTTTTTATTTTGATGCTCTATTGAATACTCTGGCGGTTCTACCGCCATCTTCAATATAGGAAAATTTTCTATTCTCTCTGTAGAATCACCATTTTAAAATCGATTCTTAATTTTAACCTAACGTGTAAAATAAAACCTAACAGTAATATTTAACTGGTTCCTAAAGCTTAAAAACGTGCTATTGCAGTGTTTTGCTGTAGCAGTAACACAAAAAATAATTGGAATGAATGCACCCTAAAAAAAGTCTGCGAATTTCAAAACAAGCTTGTCTCGCCAATAACGGCGCACATTTTGAGCATTGGTAAAATAAATTATTTGAACACGATAAACTAATTAGCACACATTTTTACTTCTAAGTCGCTTCACGTCCATCATTTAAAGTTTCTTAGTACTGTTGGATAGCAAATTTCATGCCCTTACATTGATGTGTCACCTAGGGGTTGCCATTTGACATATCAAAGTGAGGTTCTGGAGGTTAGGAGGTGACCGATAAAATTTTATCAAATACGAAATTAAACTTCCCCTGTTTTATCTAAATCGACGTGTTTCTTTGTTTTTTTGGGAGTTTTTTTTTTAACATTTATTATTCACTGAAATTTTCATTTTGCAGACGTTCCCTTTAACCCACGGTGCATTTAGGAAAATAATTTTGGTTTAGGGGTGTCACAAAAAGTGTGACGTTACGATGGTGCTTTTTTTTAAATGGAACACTGTGTATTTTTTAGTATATTTAGGTAACTTCTGTGGTTATTTATATTCCTCCAAAATTTTGTCAACATCGGTTCAGTGTTTTCGGAGAAAAAAAATAAAATATAAAAAAAAACTTTTTTGCGCTATTGAATTTAAAAATGAATAAAAATACCAATAGTGCTTGATTAATGGAATTAAACAAGGAACTTATTAAGTAACGTAATATTAGACACTTAGGTCATGTTTTGTTAATTCGAACTGTACAGGGTGTACAAAATTTAGTGTCAAACTCTTCAAATTTTAAAGCACTTTATTTTTCTTATTTTAAATATGAACCCCTGTATATTATAGGTCGTTAGATGCAGAATTAAAAACAAACATTTTTCTAATTAAAACTCTATTGAAATTCCTAACACATTAAAAGTTATTCGTTGAAAACTCATTTTGGCATGTATTTTAATAGTAATACCATTGAATATAATATAATAACTGAACCGATGTTGACAAAATTTTAGAGAAATATAAATAACCACAGGAGGTACCTAAATATACAAAAAAATACACAGTGTTCCATTTTAAAAAAAGCACCATCGTGACGTCGCACTTTTTTGTGACACCCTGTATAACCAAAATTATTTTGCTGAAATGCACCGTAGGTTAAAGGTAACCCCAAAATATGAAAATTTTACATTAAGTAATAAATGGCTACATAAGACGAGAGTGAGCTGGGACCCTGTATATATATATATATATATATATATATATATATATATATATATATATATATATATATATATATATATATATATATATATATATATATATATATATATATATATATATATATATAAAATAAAAATTATATATATATATATATATATATATATATATATATATATATATATATATATATATATATATATATATATTATATATATATATATATATAATTCAAAAAAAAGTTATTGATCTGACACATTTGTATGTAGTATTATCGGATATGAAAATATTAAAAATGATAACTATAAGACCCCCCAATAAATATTCTAAATTTTGTTTGTACGTATGTATGTTGTTTTCACGTATTTTTTTGAAACTAATAATCGGATAGTGATGTAGTATAAATGTTTAAGAAATATTATTTTATTTTTTAAAAAAATTTTAAATTATTTTTTTTTAAGTGAATTAATTATTTTTAAATTTTTTTTTAAAAAGTTTTATATATGAAAATGAATTATGATCAGAATATGGATAAAAACTTTATACTTTGCCTGAAATCAGTAGATTTTTCACTTTGTGTAAAAGAATTGGAAAACTACAAAAAAAATAATTTAAAATATCTAATTAAAGCCTACTCGTATTTCTTTTATTTAAGTAGAGCTACCAACTCAGGTGTTAAATATCTGTTGTGTACACACTACGCTTGTTTTTTTTCCCTTTAAAAAGGTGAAACATTTTTTTAAATCGATATGAAATGAATTTTATTATCGAAATCAAAAAAATTAAAGGGAGATAAATGGATCTAGGAAGAAAAAAATGAAAAGGGGCAAAAATGTGATCATATTTTTGGCATTTATCTAAAATAATAATATATTATGCTTCTTGATATTATATATTACTATCGGTTAAAGCATTTATCATTCTTTGTGGAACATTTTCTTTTATTTATGAAGATTTTATTTATTATTTAAAATTAACCATTTTATCTTTAAATGGTTGTAAAGAAGTTAAATTCATTACCGGAGGCAGCGCAGTCTCCTCGGCCTTTTGTGCCCAATTTCCCATTTTCTTTGATACCAATCCTTCCACTAGTCTTGTTCGTTCTACAAGTCTGTATAACCCCGAAAGAATCACATATTAAAACATAATTAAGATCAAGAAATTAAAACATTTAAGATCAAATGCAAGTAAAATTTATGCCCGTTTTTGTATACCACACTGAAAAAAAATGGTTCATTTAAATGTTGTTTCTAGAAGACAAATCTACCTTGTCAGATATACAAATACCCTTAAGTTTCGTCCCTTTATAACACACCGCAATCTATTCATCTTCCCCCCAAATTCCAATTGTATTGCACCATCCACCTCTCCTCAATCTCATTACTACCAGTTATTCTCGAGACTTCCTATTAATACTCCTTCTTCTATCTCCTATAGACCGTATAACTTCCCTCCTTGGAACCTTTCTCCTGTCGTTCTAGACACCTCCTTCTTAGACTAATTTATACAGATGGTTCTAAGTCCCCATATAGCACTGGCGCCGTCTACTATTCTCATTTCGCACACAATTCATTTAGTTTGCACCAGTCTACCAGCATATTATCAGCTGAACTCTTTACCATCCTTAAAGTCACTGAACCGATTCTGACTCTCAGCCCTCCACACTGGGGCATCGTTACCGACTCTTTGAACTTAATACTTCTACTGAATTCCCTACAACCCAAATATCCCTTACTGAATCTAATTCTGTACAATCTGGAGCGTTTACTGATCCAAGGAAAGAAAATAACTTTCATTATTTGGATCTCCAGTCATGTGGGCATAACTGGTAACACATCAGTCCCATAACTCCCTTCTCGCTCACAAACCTCAATAAATACACGATGGAGCCCCATTAAAATGGTGGTTTTGGCATTGATAGACCATTTGCCTTAGATTCAGGATAAAGGGTTTTGGATGCTAGTTAAAATCTGAAAACTTATAATCTTAGGTCAAGTTTCGAAAATTTAAAATGGGGTATTTAGAATGGCAGCATATGTCTTAAATTAGAACATATAAAGACTCAATTCCTTTTATAATCGGATCCTTTCAAAAAGGAATCGATTCCGAATAATTTTGAAATCATATAACGAATCCGGATCACGGATTTTAAAGAGGTAATCGATTCCAGCCTTCGGATCCTTCAAAAGGAATCGATTCCTGTATTCGATTCCCAAAGGATTCAATTTCTACCAAGCTCTGGCCCGAAGTTTTATAACTTGGCTACCGCGTTTGCAAATTATTTTTTAACACCTTGTATTTTTTTTATCTTGGGTATAATAAAATATCATGTTGCAATAGAGCATCCCAAATAATCAACTAATAGTACAACGTTATTTCGCAAATCATTCTAATAAATAAGATATAACCTAAATCGCGAAACTAGGAATAAGCTCGCTATAAAATAGTTTTAAGGCCAATAGACAAAAATAAATTTAACGCCCATGAATTCGAAGAAGAAAAATTCAAACATCAGCCAACTTGATACATAAGCGAAGAAACGAGTTTTCCTAACAAATAGCGGCAACGCCATCGCATTTATTGCAACCTTTACCCCGCTGTGCTTTACTATTCGCAGCCAGACTGCTCAAGGCGCTTTACGGGAAATCTTTAGGACATCTCCTAAAATCGTAAAAGAGAAACCAGTTATATGGGTTAATGCATTTCAATAAAATTGTGTTCCAGAACTAATTTAACATTTTTACCCTTTATAAGTGTAAATAAAATGTCACTTTTCTCACAAAACAAGTTGAAATGTTCAAATAAAGTTGGTGTATGGAACACTTTAATGCTGTCAGCCATAAATGATAAGGCACTCCATAATTGCATAATATTAATTTTACTTTCATAACCGTGTCGCATACAGTGTATTTTCAGTTAAACAAGAAGATAAAATAAAAAGGCTTATAAAATAGCTTTATGTAAAAATGTGATTTGTTTTAAAACGTTTTTTGGTTTTACCTTTGCTGTAAAAAATACGGGTGAATTAAAACTAACCCAACAATTAAATATCTTTAGAACTGCTTGAGCTGGATTTACAAACATCGGTTTCTGATGTAAACCTTTTGGTATCCCAAATAGAATGGTCCATTTATTGCAATATCTTTACTAGCTTCTGAGATCTGCGTCTTCCGCAATTACGCATTTCCGCATTTTTGACAAAAAGTACGGCAGCGCTTAAACTTTTTTTAAAACCACCAAAACTGCATTTACAAAATTCGGTATTAGAGGAAACAGTTATTCCGATCCTTTTGTCGCATGGTATTTAATTAATTTAAATTTTTCTAAACTCTTCCAAACGGCCCTAAAAGGAACAGGCCTCCAAACAAGGCCGATATAATCAATCAGTTGTTTAACTTAAAACTAACGTTGTGACAGTCAAAGTATCTAGTTTCATTTAAACTACATTAAAAAAAAATCTTTCATTAATATCAAACATTGAATTTTTATTATACCATATTGATTTAAAAAATACTTAACGAATGTTACATTATCGTAAAACTAAGAATGTATTACTGAAAATATTTTTAAAATAATTTTAATAAGTATTATATTGATAACGGATAAATCTTTAATGACTTTTATGACAAAATAAAAAGAATATTAAATCGACCAAAATGGTCTTCTTATGCGTCCGTTCTTTGTAAGGCCAAAATGTTTCTAAGAAGTCCAAACAAGAAAAAATTTATCTATGACAACAATTTTCTTACTTAAAAAAACATTTAGATACAAATATTAAAAGCATGATTATAAGTAATAATATTACGAACTTATACATTGTTTTACTTTTCTTGATACGTATTTATTATTATTTTTTTTATCTTGGGAAGTCCACAAAGGCTGATGCCTAATACTAACGTACCGTGGGTGCCCTAAGTGTGGTGAGAGGAGTTTTTCCGGGACTTAAATATTTGGAGATTGAAAGAGAAGGAAAAGCTTCTGCGGGCAGAGTTCCATAGTCTTACACTCTGGGATAACGGAAGAAGAAAGCGGGAAGTTCGGGGCCTCCCCTAACTGAACTGTAAAAGATGATAAAAAGTTCATACGGGGTTGCTCTGTTTGGAGCTGCCAGAAAGGAAATTTACTGGCCAACTCCCTGAGCAGAAGGCTTTCTTTTGGGTTTGGGTCATAATAAGACGAACGGTTTTTCTTTGAATGGAGTCTAGAATGCTAAGTGTTGTGGGGCGCCATTCCCCAGATATGAGAACAAATTCAATTATAACTAAATATCAAATTTTATTATTTTTGTAAATCCCAAATGTTCCCAATAAGGCAATTGTGCCCTAGCAAGGCCCATTGTATATTTTTTGATTGGCCTTATAAGAAACCATTGGCTTTCCTAGGAACACTACAATGTAATCTATGTATCCGAAGCTAAGACGAACAAGGCTTAACTCAAGGTGTTAGCATACCGTGCTGATGAGTGAATGACATCCTGTGCCTTAAACAAGTGTCTCCAACGGTGCCTCTGAGATACAGGGCGACCTCTCAGAGTATCTAACCTTTCTGCGGTAATGCGGGGCTCTGCCGTGGTGGACTATTACTTTCCTAGCTTTAAACAGAAAGCGGACAGAACCGCTTTCATAGGAAAAAAGTGACAAAGGTGAGCTGACCGAAACGGATAAATCCGTTTCGAGAGGTGCCACCCAAGGTGACAAGCAGACAAAGGTGCGCCGACCGAAACGGGTGAATCCGTTTCGAAAGGTGCCCATGAAGTCACAGGCGCCTGTTTCACTGGAAAGGGCTAATCCATCCCGAACAAACAGGTGCTTAGGAAGGGATCCCTGGCTTTAAACAGAAAGCGGTTACGACCGTTTTCATAGGGAAAGGCCGGAGATTCGGCCTCAGAAGGAACATCTGGTTCCTATTACGAGGCACCTGGTAGCTACCCACGTCACTAGACCGGTAGGGGAAGGCATGACCGATCTAATCGTCTGCTCGTCATACTTTCCAGGAGAGGAGCACCAGAACACATATTGTGCTTGTGTCCGGTAGCAACACAAGTAAGAGGAGATGTAAGAACTCTCCCCCAATCTGATATTGGATTCATTAAAAGTCTGATCCTATTGGGAGAAATATAAATAGGTGTGAGCCACAATAGACCGAGCGGTCGCAGTAGAGGGCGTAAAAAGTCCACTCACTTTAAACCTAACCTAACCTAAGCTAACAAAATAGCAGCATGAGCGACTCGCCGCCACATGTGTGTCCTTAAATTCGATGAGTGCTAGTGTAAGTAGAATTTTTTTTTACTATATTGTCTGTTTTAATAGGAAAACTTTTTTTGTTAATGAAAAAGAACATTCATTAATACAGACAGATAAGTAAAAAACTGGATGGGAACGTGGCTCTTATTTTACAACATGATGATACGATGGACATTTAACTAATTTAAAATATACTTATAAAGCTAAAGATACTTTTAAGTTGAAAGGTTGTACTTTTAGTAAATTAAGATACTGAAGGTCCGGGAAACATTTTTTATTCACTGTTACACATAATATTACGATTTGTTTATGTAATACTTAACATGCATATAAAAAATTAATTATGTTTACTGACCAAAATAAATTCTTTAAGACAAACAAAATAATTAAGATTAAAGACACGTAACTTATATGCTCCAGTTAAGTTTATCATAAACTAAAAGATGCATCATATCCTTTTGCGACCATAAATCAATATACGAAAGAATTTAAGATTTACTGCCCTTATTCCCGAGACCCAACTTTTCTAATAAGTCTTTCTTCCGAAAAACCTGTTTTTCACTTTAAGATTTTCTGTTTTACCCCTTATACACATTATTTTTATAGTCTTAATACTGGATAATGCAGGTAAGATTATTAATTTCAAAGTAACAAGAAAAGTTCTTATTTAGTTTAAAAGAAAATTAGTTTAGTTTTCAACTTAAAACTTTCTTATTAATTTACCTACGGAATAATTAAAGTGCGGCTTTTTAATTATTTTATAAACTAAATAAAAAGTTTATACACTACCGTAAATTTTTATATCAACGTTTCGTTTTTTTGCTTTCATATATTTAAGTCCATTAGTAATTAACTTTCTAAAATAAAAATACGTATCCTGAGACTAATATATATTTTATAGTAATTCCCGACTATAGGAAAAAGGCATTTGCATCTTTAATCCTATCACATATACTTGTGCACTAAAAATATTAGCTTTGTTCGCGGTGGCAGTCCTGGATGAGTTCAGAATTACTTCGCATGCGCTTTTTTTAAAATGAGCGTTCGCGGTTAGCAGTCCGGAACTTCTAGTTTGAAATCTTGCCGTTCGCGGATTTTTTGTCACTTGTTCAGAATCAGTCCGTAACTAGTTCGACCGATTTTTTGGGCTCTCAATAAATTTTTTAGTTCTGGATTGGCAGTAGATTTTTAATGACGTATTTTGTCTGTTTACCCTTTTTTTGGGGGTTTTTAAATTACTGGTAAGTGGTGCTCAATTTCATTTTATTTTAACCAAATTTTAACTCGATTTTAATTGTTTTTGTTAAAAAAGTAAAACTTTTTTTTGGGTTTGTTCTATTAAAAGGGTAGTTTGTAACATCAAATTTTTGTTTAAATTAAATCGTTTTTGTTTTAGATTAGTTGACCATGTCTGATCTTTATTCCCCGTGATGAGGATTTTTTAGAACTTCCTAGAAGTTACTGAAGTTCCTAAAAATGTTGGATATTTTGAAAACATTGTCCCGCAATTTGATGATAACCTTATTTTCAATTTTTAAATGAGCTCAGCACTGCCCCAATGAACTGGCAGATCGATTTGCTGCATCTCAATATTAAAAGGAAAAAAAAAGGGCAAAAAAAAAAACTCCTTTTTAAAAATTTTTTTAAATATTTTTTTTGGTTCATTGGAAATGAGGCGGAGTTTTTTAGGAATGTTGGGGATCGATTTAATCTAAGTAAGAGCTCATTTTTTTTAAAGGGTTTTAAAAGGGGGGGTCATATTTTTTGGGGAAATTGTCCTCTGAAGTTATTAAGTGGCCTGATAACGGGAAAAAAATGGAAATAGAGAAAAAATTTTTTAAATCATGATTTTCCTGGAGTAATTGGTATTATTGATGGTAGGTACACACGTAAAAATAGAAAAGAGCTGAAGACCCCATTCATATTTAAACAGGAAACAATTTTTTTTTATACGGGGAATTTTTTTAAATATAAATAATTACAGTAATTTTTGTCCAATAATATTTAAATTTATAAAAAAATCATTTTTTTAGGCGCAAAAAAGTGTGTGATCACCAAAAAAAATCAGAGACATTTTGTAGGATATCCTGGGTCAGTTCATGATAGGGGGGTTTTAAGAACTTCCCCATTTTTTAAACCCCCCTTGAAGAAAAGGTGGTGATAAGTTTATCTTGGTGACAGTGGATATCCATTTTAAAAAACCCCCCTTTTTAACCCCTTTAAGGGGGCAATGGACACCTTACAAAGACAAAAAAAAATTTAAAATTTTTTTCCCCTTTAAAAAAATAGACATTTAATTGAGCATTGTTTTGGTATTAAAGCAGAAATTCAGACAATTATATCATGTCAAAATAAAGAATATAGAAGACAGTTTTTTTTAATACGAGCTTGTGCAGTTTTGCATAATACATGCATAGAGGAGCAATTGCCAGAAGAGGAAATACAAAAAATTTAGACAAGAAATTGTTATTGAAGGAAATGTCAATGAAGCTGATCAGGATGATAGAAATGGCATTAAAAAAAGGAATGAAATAATGAATAGTTTGCGTTTTTTTACTACAATTTAAAAAACAAAAAAAAAAATTTGGAAGAAAAAAGTGTTTTTATTTTTATTTAAAATAAAAGATTTCTTAAAAAAACTTTAAATTAATAGTTCTTAGCATAAAAGATATAAAAAAATAACCTCTTACAAAATAATTAAACAAAAATAAATAATTTGAAATAAGTTTTATTAATCATTCAGAAAAGTAAAAAAAAAAAAAAATATTTAAAAAAAAATAAACTTAATATTTTTTTTCAGGTACAGATTTTTGATCAAGTGGGGGAAAAAAAAAAAACAAAATTAACCCTAAACTAAAAAACCCCAAAAAAAAAGTTCTAATTTCTAAAGGCAATAATTATTCAAAACTCCAAAGGAAATGTCTAAACCCAAATCAAAACAGGAACTAGTTAATAAATTGAACATTATCAATATAGATTAATGTTGTTTTCTAAATTTGCTTTAAAATTTGGGTTTTTTTTTCCTTTTAAGTATATCATTTTTTTTTTTTTTTTTAGCTAATTTCTTATCCCCCCATTTCTAGTCTTTTTTATAATTTTTTCCCCCTATCTTCTCTAATTTCTTTCAAAGTATTATTTTTGATTTTCCTATTTTGGTATTTTTGGGTTAGTTTCTTCTTTTTAGATGGCTCATCTGAACTTTTTTCCGGCTAGTAGGAATCTCAACACCTAAAATACATTAACACTCATTAACGATTTTTTTAAATAAAATTCAGATATACAGTGATTAAAAAGTAAGTATAAACCTTTTTAAAAAATATTGCTGGCCCCGAAAATAAAAAGATTGTTCTCATTAACATCGGAGTGGAATTCTTTTTTAAAAGAGCTGGTAAAATCCTTTTTTAAAAGGCACCCTGAATGGGTGGTTTTTAATATTTTTTGGGGGGAACCAAACCAATTAAAATTAAAATTTGGCAGATTTTATAAAATTTTTTCTAAATCAGATTCAAAAAAAAAAACCTTAAAATATGTTATACTGTGAGTATACCTTGAAAAATTGTTTAACTGGGTTTTTTTTTTTTGTCTGCTTCAACAGTTTTAGGATGGGAAACTGTTTCAGATGAAAGTAACATTACCGGTTTTTTTTTTTTTTGTCCCAGGATTGCTTCCATAACATCTGCAATACTCCCCAAAACCTGTCTTCCCCTGCCTGTCTGCCTATTGTTGTCAACAAATTTTTTTTTCCTCTTTCCAGCACTTTTCCACCTATTCTCCCGTTTCCAGCTGTGGGGATGAATTTGTAATTTTTTTTGGAGCTCTTTAGCAATCTCCTCGTACATTTTTTTTAACTTTTAATGCTTAAAAAAACCAACCATAGATCTATATTTTTTATAGACTTCTAAAAACATTAAGGGGTTTTGATGGTTTTCCCCCCAAAAAAGGGGGATCGTCTTGACCAGAGTTAGATGGGGAAAAAGGAGATCATTAAATTTAAGAACTGGGATAACTTTAAAAAAAAAAATATAAGACATTTTACCCATAAAGTAATCTACTTAATTTTTTGGGTTTTCTAGCTCTGATTTTAAAAAATAAAAGTTAAAAAAAAATATTTTTTTTTTTTACTTAAAGCTTAAAATAGAAAAAAATAAAGGAAAAAAAACCTTCTTACCTTCTTCATAATTGTCATTAGCCATTTCTCTGTTTTAACACAAACGGAAAGTTTATAAATTGGCCTTTAATCTGTACTGTTAAAAAAAAAAACCACAAAAGATTACCAAAACAAAACCAAAACAATCGAAAAACATAACCTATAAACTAACCCAAGTTGACAGTCCGTTGTCCGTTCGCGGTTGAAATAAATCCCGAACCGATTATGAATCACGCATGCGCATAACCTTAAAGGATAAAGGGTTCCGGGGCCCATCCCCGGGTCGTTCAGAACTGTCCCCCCAACAAAGCTATTATAGTTAATATTTTAATTATCCATTTGCGATCTTAAATAATTAAACTAACAAAATTCAGGCAAAATTAAAATTATAAGAAACACCGATTTGCAAAAATAGAGCAATAAACGTTGATGAATACGCCGCAACTATAACTTAGCTGTGGCCAATTATCATCGTTGTTTAATAAGCAATTTTTTAAAAACCGGTATACTTTTATAGCAAACATTAATGAATTAATTAATTGCAATGTCGCCTTCCCGTTTAGCTGAAAATGAGCCTAACTTTTTGTTTTTAAATGCTTTACTCCGTATATTTTATTGTTATTAAACTCACAAAAAACAACAGGAAAAAGGTGATAAAAATTAAAATGAGAAATACTCTTAGCAAAACGCCTTACCTTTAAAAATATTGACATATGATTTGCTTTTTTTTTATCTTGGGACAGTCCACGAAGGCTGATGCCTAAGTACTAACGTACCGTGGGTGTCTTCAGTGTAGTGAGAGGGAGTTTGTTCACACGGGACTTAAATTTTTGGAGATTGGAAGGAGAAGGAAAAACTTCTGCGGGCAGCAGGTTCCATAGTCTTGACACTCTAGGGATGAAGGAACGAAGAAAGCGGGAAGTACGGGGCCTCTCTAACTGAACTGTAAAAGGATGCATAAAAGTTGCACTACGTGTTGCTCTGTTGGGAACTGCCAGAGAAGGAATAATACTGGCCAACTCCTCTGAGCAGAAGCCGTGAAAATACCTATGGAAGAGCGACAGATCCCCTACAGCTCGACGGTGGGCAAGAAGAGGAAGCCTTTCTGTGAGCATTGGATCATTAATAAGACGAACGGCTCTTCTTTGAATGTCTAAGTGTTGTAGGGGACGCCATTCCCCAGACATGAGAACAATATTCTAAAGAGGGTCTGATTTGGGATACATACAGAGTGTACAAATTGGAAGAAGAGAAATATTTTCTGGCTCGGAAGAAAAATCCAATCTTTTTTGAAGCTGCCGAAGCTATGGATAAAATGTGTTTGTGCCAGTTGAGGTTATTCTCAAAAGTAACGCCGACAAGATTAAACGACTCTTTGTTCTGCAGAACTTGGCCGCTCATATGTAAGGGATGAGCATTTGCAGACTTTTTCGCGACAGGGAACATGACTGTGTTTTCGAGGCATTAAACTGAACAAGATTTTTGGCGCCCAATCCAAGATAAGTTTGAGGTCTTGTGAAAGAGATATCTGCATTGACCTGCGCTTGTTTTCGAAATCAGGATTACACGGTGGCTTAGAGTGGAGAGTACTATCGTCAGCAAAACTATGAATGGGATTGATTGTGGAAGAGAGAAGATCGTTAATGTGTAGAAGAAACAGCGTGGGTGCCAGCACTGAGCCCTGGGGCACCCCAGCATTAGTTTGGTAGAAGCCGGAGGAATGACCATCTACACTAACTGATATACGTCGATTAGAAAGGAAACTGGAAAGCCAAGAGCAAAGCTTAGGTGGAAGACCGTAAGAAGGAAGTTTGTTAAGAAGCCCATCATGCCAGACCTGATCGAAAGCTTTGGATATGTCAAGAGCAACGATCTGGGATTCACCAAGAAACTCAAGGGCCAGGCATCACTAGGGGCACTAGCAAACCCAAGGACACGTCCAAGCTGACATGGGAATGCCAAAAAGAACTGAAAGTCCTGGGAGAACGCAACAGGGTAACTCTTCTGTAGGTACCGGGACATTTGGGAATAGAAGGCAACAAAAAAGCGGATGAGCTTGCGAGGCAGGAGTCATTTACACATCCGGACCAGAACCTGCCCTTGGAGTGACCAAAACTAAAGCACGAGGGCAAACTAGGGAATGGATTCGAAACAAACACCCGTAATACTGGTCCAGTATCAGAAGAATAAGACATGGAAAAGGCTTCATAAAGAGCCCATCCAAAAGAACGAGGGAAGAACTACTCAGACAAAGTATAAAAAGACTTCGCATAACAGTAGAGCTGCTAACAGGGCACGATAGCCTAAGAGGACACCTACACAAGATAGAGTTGCAGATTGTGCGATAAGGGAAAGAAACAGCCTTCCACATCATGTGCAAATGTAAAGCGATTAATCCAAAAAAAAAGAAAACAGGCAATATTTGGGCAAACGAAAATAAGCCCATCAAGCCCATCTGGTTCATTTAAACCATTAAACGTATTGTCAGTAAATTCGAGTTCAAAGCCATAGCAATAAATAATTGTAAATGTTTAACCCAGAAGGTCGAAAATAGATCCGAAGAAAGAGAGAACTAAACTCTTAATATTTTACTAGGTGTGGAAAAATAAAATAAAATAAAATACAATTACTTTTTTAAAAATAATAGAGAATTATATAAAAACATTAATTAATCAAATGTTCAAACAACCCCCCATTAACAGCTAAACAATATCCCAACCGATCATAAATTTCATTTCTAACGTTGCTATGTTGATATTGCAAAATTTTATTACATTCTAACGAAATAGCGTTTTGTAGCTGGTTTAGATTCTTAAATTTTATACTTTTATAAATGACACTTTTTAAGTGACCCCACAAAAAGAAGTCATTCGGTAAAAGATCGGGTGACCTTGCTGGCCAAAGTATCCGGTACCGTGGACCAATTCTATTGCCGTTAAAAGCATTTTCCAGGTACTTTCCAATCATACGGGCATTATGGGCGGGGCAACCATACATTTGGTACCAGATCATTTGATCTTCCCGAACAACTTCTTTCAAGGCGGGTTGAATTTGATTTTAAAATAGGTTTCTGCTGTCAGGTTATAGTCCATAAAAAAGGGTCCAATGATATATGGTGTCCGATTATTTCCACGAATACATTTCTTTTTTGGAAATATTGTGTTCGAGTATGAACAAAGCTATGTTCATTTTCTTGGCTCCAATAACGGCAATTCTGAACATTTGGTTCATTGTTGAGGGTGAATGTACATTCATCAGTAAAACAAATATTTCTTAAAAAATTCCTATCGTTATTTGCTCTTTCCATCATTTTAAAACAAAATTCCATTCTTCGCTCTTCATCTCCTTTCTGCAGCTCTTAAAGTTTTTCGAATTTATACGAATTATATTTGTGTTTTTTCAAAGTGCGCAATACCGTTGTGTGATGTTTATTTAGCTCTTGTCCAAGAACCCTCGTACTAATCATTTTGTTTTTCTCCACACTCAGTAGAATATTAGGATCTTTGTTCTGTCTTTCTTCTGCTCTATTTTCTATATCCTAAGTTGAACATTTACAATTATTTATTACGGTACCTTTGGACTTGAACTTACAGACAATACGTTTAATAGATGAAATGGACGGAATGGGCTTGGTGGGAAAATAAACTGAAAACATTTCAGATACTGCTCTAAAACTGTTTCCCGCATAATGCCACTTAATTATGGATACTTTTTTGTTGATTAAATAATTCATTTTTTTTTCAAATACCGACTGCGACTGATTTATTGACACTTTTCCTTATGTCAGAGACTATATTAATTTTACTGGTACCTGTTTGGTTTTACCTGAACCGAAAATTTAGTAATTTTGCAATTACTTTTAATTGAATAATTCAAGATTCGCTTATTAACATTTTTTGAAACTTGGCACGAGGGCTTGTCAGATTGGTCTCTATAAAAAGTTATCTTACATTTTTTTTGTAAAATGTACAGGGGAGCCAATAATTGACCCCCTTAAAATTTACATGGGATTTCCTATGTTCCGCTCGGCGACGCACCACCCGGTACACACTCTAGTATTTCTATGTATCAGTAGAGTCCAAGGAAGTTTAAAGGTGTATGGAAGCCCAATGATATGGCCCATTTGATCAAAAAATGTCCAGCCCAGTACGAAAATAACTGTCAAAGTTGGCCCCGCCGATTCTGCGCAATAACAAAATTCCACGAAATAATTTAATGTGTTCCCTACTTACACACTGATAAATCAGTGTAGTTAGCAACATTATACTTTATGAGACCGTAATGGTCTTAGGTTGTCTAAGGTTTTTGGTGCAAGGGCGCGCGGCGCGTATGAAACTTATATCCGCGCTGTATCGTCAACCGTCATCGTCTGATCATTCGTCATTTTCGTTGTGGTTTGTGCCCTTTGCGCCGATTGTTTGCTTTGTGTGAGTACCTATATTTTGTGGTTGCAGAAGTTTTTTGCATTGATAAAAACCATCTTATTTTAGAGATTAGTGCTTATTAAATTGTGACTATAATTTTGTGTTTATTGTTTGTTACTTATAATATCCTAACAAAATGATTACAGGTTGTATGGTTTTGTCTTGCAAATCCAAGGGTAACATACCCGGCATTTTTTACTTTAGCTAAGTATTTCTTATATTTAAACTAGGTGCTTCTTATGAGACGTTACGTTAGGTAACCGAAACAATAATAATATATCAATTATGAATAATAAAATAATGAAAATTTCATAGGAAATAGCAGTAAGAAAAGTAAGGCAATCTTAACTATCTTTTAGATGATTTCCACAATGTTTGTGTATTTCTGTGGATTATTTAAAAGAAATAAGGTTTACATTTAGGTACTTTTATTTCATTTAATAATTTAGTACATTCTTTTAAAGGATCAAAATTATTAATTACTGGGCAGACCAGACAAATTTTAATATATACAGGTCCCTCTAATTGAATGAAAGAAAGTAAAATTTTATGCTAAAGTTCCTTTTTGCTTTTTCTGTATTTGTTTAAGAAGAAATTAGATTTTTGGTTTCTTAAACTTACATTATCAACTTTTTAAGCTCGACATACTGTAGACACATAATATTTAACGGATACTGTTACAATGGATACCTAGGTACCAAAGGTTACTAAACGTTTTTAACCACTGTTATTCTGTCTCATAAATGTTTGTTATTAGTATAAAGTATATGCCTAAAAAGCAGTTATAAAAATTTTAACTATTTAATGTACAACCAGAATCTTAGGATTAGATTAAACTCATTTACACTATCTTGCCCTTTTTTTTTACAAAATTGGTGATAAGTACATGCAACTATTATACAATGATTGAAATTTATTTTAAAAAATCTTGGTTTTGGTAAAAATACAAAACTTACAAAAATATCGACCATTTAAATAGAAGGCTTCTTTCCATATTATATCAGATGATATAAAATCCAATATTACACAATAATTTTAAATATTCTATGGTAGTATCGTTTAATAACCAACAATTTTGTGCAAAAAATAAAAAAACAGTGAATGTTTGAATTTGACATTTGATGATGTCAACTTTATAGATAGTAACAAAGAATTATTGAAGTCCGGCTCTGACCTACTATTCATTGCGCAAACTCCGCGGGGCCAACCCCCCTACTCCCGCTGCCCTGCACGCCTGGACAATTTTGTTCTACAGTATTGGGCTTCCATACACCTTTAAACTTCCTTAGTAGAGTCATTTAGTTTTCTTTATAGAATGTATTTGTAAACGGTTAATATACCCTCTGTTTTATCAGCAATACAATAAGGCTTTTTTCTAATTTTTATTTAATATAAAAAATAAAAATATTTGCAAGGTATTAAAAAAATCATCCTTAATATTGTGATAATGTAACTGAAATGCAAATTATTATTATAAAAAATTTAATATGTGCTTTCATAAATAAAATCCCTGCTTTTGCCATAGAAAGAAAATACAGCAGTTTTAGAACGCTACATTTAAATACCTCAACATAAAACGCTTTTAGCAGAATGTAATCTTTTAAACCCAGTAAAAGTCGAAGATAATTCCAAAAATATTTCTCCGATGGTTTAGAAAGATTAAAAATGCAGAGTAAGCAACCTCGAAAATCCTTCTCAGCGGATGCAGGTTGATATATCAAACCATCATTTCGACTATTAAATAGCGCTTTAACGTATTCTTGGGTTTCCAGACACTTTAGGAATAACTGTGAAAAGTTTTTTGCTGCAAGTTTTAGTTGAATAGCAAAAGTTTTATCCCTTATTTCTTTAGAATTGGAGCAGCGTGATAAAAAACATATTTAGATGATAGTATTTCTGCCTAAATATAATATTAATAAAAGATATTTATTACATGCTATTACGCCTTAGTACTCTTGTTCGTTTTTTTTTTTACTAAACAATAAAATGTTTATTTGGAAGAGCTTTGTAATGTCTATAACGTATAAAACATTTAATTAAAAAAGCTATATAATGTTTTACAAATACCAAATTTACTAAAAACCTTAAGAACCTTTGTCCTTAAGGTTTTGAGTTAGTGTTTGTTTTTGGTTTGGTTTTACTTGACGAGATGGCGCTAGTTGCTTCTAACGTTCAGCTGTATTGGATTACAGTTGTTCTTAAGCTAGCAGCTTCACAGTGAAGGGTGTCTACGGCCCTTATTCGGTATGACCATCCCCAACAAGGGTGAAACACGTGTAATCGGATTGTCTGGACCCGGGGCTATCCATTTACTTGGAGGCCTCGTAATTTTAAAACAACCAAGCTTAGTAGTCATACGTACCAGGATTTTTTTTTCTTTGGGGGAACCAAGAAAGCCGACCTGTTTGTTCTTATTTATAACAAGGCTCAAAGTTTATTTTCTTTTAATTATTATATATGTATATATATATATATATATATATATATATATATATATATATATATATATATATATATATATATATATATATATATATATATATATATATATATATATATATATATATATATATATATATATATATATACCTAATTTAATTTTTTGGGAGTTTGGTTTCCCCCATTTATTTTGAAAATTAAAGGTTATTTTAATTTTTTCATATTTTTTTAATTACAAACGTTTGGCCCAAAGCCTTCATCAGTGTTTATACATCTAAAATTAATATGGCAGTGGTTACTTATAGTTATAATTTTTTCTTTTGTGTCAAATGATTTTCAATTTTACAATAATTAATTATTTTTTTGGCTTACCTGAAGGGAAATCTGTCCATTAATAATAAACTTCAAACACTTATAAACAAATACATCTACAAACATTTTTAAAAACTTCAGGACATGTACAATTAAAATATTAATTTTACGATCATGCAAAATTATTTTCAATCTCCTTACACTCAAATAATGTAATACCTTTTCTTATAAAAAAAACCCATTTTCATATTTTTAAACTTCATAGCTAAATAAAAACAACAAATACTATTTTTTAAATTTTAAAAAATGTTTTTAACATTAATTGTAAATTTAAAAAAAGTTTTGACTTTATCTTGTCTCCGGGATACGGAAGGAACTGCCTCCGTTTCAGTATAAATAAATATTTTAATTGTGCATGTCCTGAAGATTTTAAAATTTTGTGATGTATTTGTTATAATGTTTTAGTTAAGTAATGATTCTAGGTAAGCCAACCAAGTAATGGCCCCATGTAATACAAAGAAAGTTATAATATAAGTAACTGTGAAAAAGATGTGCCGACGTTTGTAATTAAAAAAATATGGAAAATAACCTAAAAATACCTGAAGAGAATATATGTTAATGGTTCAGAAAGCAAATAATCAAAAAAAAATATATATATAGTGTTTTTTAGTGTTTTTCAAGTAATTTAAATATTGAAGTGTTTTTATCAAGAATGGTTCATATCTCATGTCGAAAAATGTTTCCTTTTCAAAATAAAAGCAGTTGAATTTTATATTTTATCAGGTAAACAAAATATCTTTATTTCTTTTGACTGTTGATGTTTACAATGTTACAACTGAAAACGCTTTTTTTTTTAATCTTGGCGTTCAAATTTTATGCCTAAGTAGTACCGTGGGTGTCTGGTGTAAGTAAAAATATATTCACTTTACCAGGAGTGTGCTCGTAGACACTGGTCTAATATTATTTAAAAAATATAAAGGACGCCACTGATATTTTTAATACCTGACATTAAATGTCTCTTGTCGTTTTTCTAGTTGCAGCTTGGTTTAGGAGAAAAAAATAGATTTAAAAAAAAATGTTTAAAAGACAAATTTATTTTTAGTCCAGTCAAGAAGTATATTTCCTGTGAAAAATAGTTAGAAGATTTCAAAAAATATGAGCTATAGCTTATTCGACGCAAAATACAAATCTGGAAAAGGCATTTTGAGGATCTTTCGGCCAAAGAAAGTTGCAATTGTTCTTAAGAGTGCATTTACGCTACACCTTAAGGTATGTTTCCTACCACGCGGCCGCCGCATGCGTCTAACGCTACGTTAGCGGAAAAGCACTCCACTCATGTTTTTAAATGTCCCTGGTTTTTTCCCAAGCGGCCGACGTATGCGTCCACTGTCAACGACTGCGATTGATGCGACTGGACTGCTGAAAAAGCAGTGTAGTCGCAGTCGTGTCTGCATTGATTTTTTGTTTGTGTTGTTTTGTGTGAAATGTCCGGTGTTTTTTTTGTTAAAAATTGAAATTTTATTTTTAAATGAGATCCTGGATTTTCTATTACGCATTTTAAGAGCTTTTAAGATCCCAAATCCAATGATGTTTCACTTATTCAAAAAAATAAGTTTAATTTTTTCCCCAAAAGATCCTGCCAAAAATATATTGTCTGACTCTCTCTAACATATGGTTTGTTATGAAAATTGCCATTAATATAAATTTTTCGAATAAGTGAAAAACATTATTGGTTTGGGAAACAATAGCTCTAAAATACATAATTAAAATCCAGGGCCGTATTAAAAAAAAACAGTTGATGATGACGCTCAAAGACGAACGTCGGTGTATAAATCTAATAACGCTATCTTGTAGAACAGAAAACGTAGCAATGGAAATGTAAAAGTTATTTGTTACATCGATTCAAATAAAGTCATAAAAAATAAAAACGAAATTGGGAATAATGGGTTTTTTCCAAAAGTAAGTATTCAAAAATTTTAAAGTTTTAAGGTGACATTTTGATTAGCATCATATTGCGCAACTTGGCCTTCATTTAACCGACCTCGTATCTCTTCAAGTTTCCGAGATCCTAATGATAAGACTCAATTTGGTACCCCCTTTACAGATTTACCTTAAAAAACAATGGCTAATTTTGCGTCTGGGGTTATTGGACACAACTCTGTTGTCTGGGTCGGACTTTATATCGTCTTTTTTAAGTCAAGGAAAAAAACTAAACTCTGCTTATTCAGTCTAAAATTTTTTCTAAATTTTACTTCATCCTGTTGCAGATGTCGATTTATTAATGTAGTATAACAACCCTCATCGCGTCTTTGCTGAAATATTGGATTTATAGAGCATTGCTATGTTTCAGATTGGCTAATTGAAATTTTTCGTCATCCTTTTTTTCTTCTAATAATAAATATATTGCTAGATCATCCATCACGACTCTTACCAAAGATTATTCCCTTTCACTAATAATTTGCTATCGCAGGTTTGAGCCGCGGTCCAAAAAACCACCAAAACGGCGGCCGCATGGTGGTCGCATTGCGGCGTCGCATGCGACCGCCGCGTGGCTACCTTTGGGGTCGGGCGAAAGGACGTGGGGCGTTGGGCGGAGACTAACAAACTCCACTAACACAATAAATTTTGTATAGCCGCATTAAAAATATTATATATTATTTAGGTTTTTCCCAAATTCGGTGTATTGAGGCGATGTTGTTTCCGATTGCAAGCCTCTGGAGATAACGTTTTCGGTAACTATTTTTCACTTAAATGACATAAATTATACACCATTTTAAAGGTAAGGAAATAATCTATGCCTCTGCTGTAACGGATTTTTAAAATATGAATCAAGTTAAGAGAAAATAGTATTTAAACATAACCAATTTTAGGGTGACTTTCACTCAAGGAAATATTAAAAACTAAATCCAAATTTAAAAAACTATTACAGCAGAAGCCTAGATTTAACTGTTGGCTTTCATATAGTTTTTGAAAATTATTGATAACTTATACCGTTTTTGAGAAAAACATTATGCTCCGAACCCCAAATTGGACCCAATTTTCGCGGCACGAATGGACTCTTAATAAAAAACGAAAAAAAAGTCATTTCGATTTTTGATGATAACTCAAAAATCATAAGAGATAGGGGAAATTGCGAAAAAGATCCTTAAAGAGGAGGAAATTTCCGATAGAAAGCCTAATTTTCCGGAGTTCTATCTCCATTATTTATAATTTTAATTTAACGGTGAAAATGAGCCTCCGCCTACATTTTTGGTTGCGCGCTTGGTGTCAAAACCATGTACGTCACACTAAATATTTTTTTTTAGGATATTAAATGTTAATTAAAAATATTTTAAACATTATAATGTATTCAGAACACTTCAAAGAATTTATTCTTGTTAAAAATTTAACCTAAAGTTAATTTTTGTAGAAGTTAGACAATTGTTAATTAACAAAATTTTTTCGAACTTTCGTCCTTATTGTACATTAAAAAATGTTTAAATAATTGTTGTAAGTTATATAAATACAAAATGGATTTATTTAATAAGGAAATATTATGGAAATTTTTATTCCTATATTACGTCGTTTTTAAAAAATACATTTGTGACAGACAAACGAACGTACACATGAATGGTCCTATAGAGGTCCCTTTTTCTATACGAAGCTGAATTTAATAAATAAAAACAAGGTAATTTTTTGTCAAAAAATGTAAAAATAAAGTTATATTTCGGGTAAACTTCAAGAAAAATTATCAGCGAATAAAGATATATTCTCTGGCCATTGTAAGATTTTAATACCTTTTTGATCTTGTAATTCACATTAAATTAAAATATACATTTTAAAAGGGTCGTTAACACAAATATTTACATATTTTTTTACCCTAATAGCAGTCGAAAAAACAGCCAATATAACAATTCATCACAATTTTTAATTTTTAATATTTGAAGCGAGTTTCCATACTAAAATGTTAAAAATTTAAAATAAAACCTGTGCTTGTAAATCCTTTTTTTTTTCTAGCAGTACAATTTTTAGGAGGTTATAGGATTTTCCGAAATTACCTAAAAAAGATTCAAAAGCTTTAGAAATCCAGTTATTCCCGACCCATATCACCATATTTTAGTCAAAACATAACTTCATTTGTTGTTTCTTACTTTAGAAAATCGTATTATAGTCTCCCCCTTTTAAGATTTCCATTTTTTTGGCTATACCATAGTAACTTTTTTATTATGTTAGAAAATATGATTTTCTTTAAATTCCCTTTTTGGGTAGTCATTGATTTAATTATAGAGGTATAGGAATTAGAGAGTCAAAAAATGTCGACGAATGTAAGGATTTTCTGATCATTTATTATAAACTGGCTAGCACATAAAGATACTTTTTTACGTGTTTTTTGTTTTACTAATGCAAGAGCAGATTGGCTCTATGTAATATATATTTAAAAGTATACAGATTGTCCCACTAAGGGCGAGGGTACGTTATTACACGGAAACTAGGCCCCTAGAGCCTCCGAGGAAAAAGCCCCAACTACTAAATCGTAGAAATTAAAGAAAAGTATTTTAAGCTTCTAGAATGGCCGCTAGATGGCGTAACTGCTAAGACAAAAAAATTGAATTTTCTTAAAAATTGTTTCATTAAGGTACTATTTTGAGAACGGGAATAAAAAATTCATACAATTCTGCGTCAGTTTGCTTTTAAGATTTTTCCGTATCTCTGATAATAAGGGGTGGTGGGAGCTGGTAAATAAATTATTTTTAAAAATGCTTTAACTTCCATTGCCCATTATCCAATTTACTCAACATGGGTTCGTTTGACAGAATCAAAGAGCTTATTAAAATTATTTTAGTGATGGCCGCTAGTTCTTATCTTTTTTCCAGAGGGCGATGTTCGTAAAAGTTTCAGTTTTTTCAAATTTCTTAAAAAATTAAATGGTACGGCATACTTTTTTACGGCGGTTTAAAGTATAAAAATGGCTAAATTTTAGCGAAATCTGCGTTTTGATATCTTTATTCGTTTTCGAGGTTATTTTCAAATAACCTATTTTTCTTCAAAAATTAATGTTAGCCATTAAACAAATGCTTTTTCTGCAGTCTTAGCTAAGTAGGCCTTGAAAACAATAAAATACTTTTATTTTTCTTTTTAATTTTTAGTTTTATTCCAAACATAAAGAAATAAAATTAATAATTCATTTAGCTAAAACCATTCCTTACTGATCCAGATTGCCATGGAAACAAAATTTCGTCAATCTAGCATAGCTTTGCATGCTATTAGAATAGTTTGACATTTGATTTATCATAACCCATTAATTATTTAACAATTTCTACAACTAGTTTATGATTTGTCCAGATTTGTAATTTTCTTTTTAATTGTTAATTAACTGAATTATATATAAAAATGTCTTATTCCACTGCGGAAACCTACATATTAGCCGTTTATTTCCAGAGTTTGAAAATGTTTGTTTAGCTGAACGAGAGAATATGCTGCTAACTAGCCCGATAGAAGGCATTTTGGAAGAAAGTATTAACCCGTTTGTCTAGATGTTTGCGCGAAACAGGACGGGTGCATCTATTCGAGCGCCTAGAAGCAATCGGCGAATTAGAAATGAAGAAAATATTACCAACGTACTTGCATATGTTCAGATTAATCCACGTGTAAGCACCAGAATAATAGCTTTGGATTTAGGAATTAGTAAAACGTCGGTGCATCAAATTTTAATAGACCATAAACTACACCCATATCATATTGTATTGCATCAGGCTCTTTCGGAAACTGATTTTGACAGAAGATTAGACCCTGTTACTGGTTAAAACTATGGTTGATGAAGATCCCCATTTTTGTCCCGCATACTATGGACTGACGAAGCTACGTTCACAGCACTGGAGGTGTCAATTTGCATAATATGATTATTGGTCGTAGATAATCCTCACTGGATGCGTAGTAGATCATCAAAAATCGATGTAGTGAATGTGAATTCAAATGCTATTGCTCAAATTCAAGACCTGAAATTGAAGCAGCCGTATTAAGCACCCACCGTAGGCTAAATCGTTGCATTGAAGAAAATAATGGAAAGCATTTTGAACATTTGTAAAGACATTTCGTTTTGTTCTCTTTTAAACAATAATGTGTTTTATCGGCATTTCTGTTTATAAGTGTTAGTGTTCTAATAGTGTTCTTATTTTATCTTGCTGTTAGCTCGCTTGCTTTTAAATGCGGTAAGTTTTTAAATAAAAATAAAAGTATTTTATTGTTTCAAGGCCTATAGCTAAAAGACTTTACGCAAAAAAGCATTTGTTTAAATAGCTATCATTAATTTTGAAGAAAAAATAAGGTTATTTGAAAATAACTCGAAAACGAATAAAGATATCAGAACGCGGATTTCGCTAAAATTTAGCCATTTCTATACTCTTTAAAACTGCGGTAAAAAAAGTATGCCGTACCATTTAATTTTTAAGAAAATTTGGAAACAACTGAAGCTTTACAAACAGCGCCCTCTGGAAAAAAGATAAGAACTAGCGACCATCACTAAAATAGATTTTTAATAAGCTTAGTTCTCCTCTGTCAAACGAACTCAGGTTGGTAAATTGGGATAATGGTACGGAAGTTGAAGCGGTTTAAAAATGAATTTATTTATCGGCTCCCCCACCCCTTATTATCAGAGATACGAAAAAAATTAAAAGCAAACTGACGCAGAATTGGATGAGCATTCCCATTACAATATAATACCTTAATGAAACAGTTTTAAGAAAATTCAATTTTTTGTTTTGTTTTAGCAGTTACGCCATCAGCAGCCATTCTAGAAGCTTTAAAATATTTCGTTTAATTTCCTTTGTGATTTAGTACTTAAATTTTTCCTCAGGCTCTAGGGCCGATGGTTCCGTAATAACGTACCTCGCCACCCTTAGTGGGACTCCTGTATGTTTAAAAATATTTTGAAAATTTTCTACGTTCTGAGGAAAAGCAAAATAATAATTTTATTCAAATATATATTTAGCTGCACCCAACTTTATAAACATAGAAAATACCGTTTCTAAAAAATGTTTCAGACAGTTTTTTTAAATGAGTACCATTACTGTTTCTGCTTTTAATACATCTGGTTGGTGAACAATAGTATTTCTTACAAATCAGAAAGCTATTTAAGTTTTTTTTTAATTTATGACAGCCCATATATATATATATATATATATATATATATATATATATATATATATATATATATATATATATATATATATATATATATATATATATATATATATATATATATATATATATATATATATATATATAGGTCCCGCAAGCACTCCGTCTTAGTAGCTCATTTATTATTCACTGTAAAATTTTTATATTTTGCAGACGTTACCTTAACCAGTGCATTTCAGGAAAATTTTGGTTATACAGGTGTCTGAAAAGTGTGACGTCATGGTGCATTTTTTAAATGGAATGCTCTGTATTTTTTGTATATTTAGGTACCTCTTGCGGTCATTTATATTTTCTAAATTTTGTCAACATCTGTTTAGTAATTTTAGAAAAAAATATAAAAAAACTGTTTTGCACAATTGAATTTAAAAATGAATAAAAATACCAATAGTGCTTGATTAATAGAACTAAACAAGGAACTTATTAGGTAACGTATATCAGTCGCTTAGTCATTTTTTAATTCGAACTGTAGGGTGTCCAAAACTAGTGTAAAGTCTTCAAATTTAAAAGCACTTTATTTTTCTCATTTTAAATATGAGCACCTGTATATTTTTAGGTCGTTAGATGCAGAATTAAAAACAAATTTTTCTAATTTTAACCCTATCGAAATTCCTAACACTTTAAAAGTTATTCGTTGAAAACTCATTTTGGCATCTATTTCGATAGTAATATCAGTGGATAAAAATGGTAGGTGGCTACGAAAAACAATTTATTGGCATTAGAGTTTCCTAATAACGTTAATTATTACCTAGAAATTGGTTAAAGTTACATAAATTTTAGCCAAAATTAAAAATTATGTTTATTTAACATTTAAAGGTTATTCTAAATTAATTTAATTTAATTAATAAATAATAATAATTCACTCGAATTTTTATAATACGTCAAAATAAGATTCTGTAAGTTAAATAAACTCCAATGAAATAAATTGTTTTTCATAGCCACCTATCATTTTTATTCATGGTATTACTATTAAAATAGATGCCAAAATGAGTTTTCAACGAATAACTTTTATTGTGTTAGAAATTTCGATAGGGTTATAATTGGAAAAATGTTTGTTTTTTAATTCTTTATCTAACGACCTAAAAAAAATACAGGGGATCACATTTAAAATAAGAAAAATAAAGTGCTTTTAAATTTGAAAAGTTTGACACTAAATTTTGGACACCCTGTACAGTTCGAATTAACCAAACATGACCTAAGCGACTGATATTACGTTACCTAATAAGTTCTTTGTTTAGTTCTATTAATCAAGCAATATTGGTATTTTTATTCATTTTTAAATTCAATGATGCAAAACAGTTTTTTGTTATATTTTATTTTTTTTTTCTCTGAAATTACTAAACCGATGATGACAAAATTTTAGAGGAATATAAATGACCAAAAGAAGTACCTAAATATACAAAAAAATACAGAGCATTCCATTTAAAAAAATGCACCATCGTGACGTCACACTTTTTTGTGACATCCTGTATAACCAAAATTATGTTCCTGAAATGCACCGTGGGTTAAAGGTAACGTCTGCAAAATATGAAAATCTTACAGTGAATAATAAATGAGCTACATAAGACGGGAGGTGAGCTGCAGGACCCTGTATATACATTCTTGAGCATATCAAAAAAATTATAGATTCAATGAAATGTCCGTGTAAAGGTTTAACGTCTGCAACAAATATTGAAGGCCAATTCTTACAGGGTAAAGAATATTATAAATGTAGCCTACACATTGTAAGGATACGCAGCGAAAATTTTGAGGACATTCTGCCAACTAGGGTCAAATATAGCATTAATTCTTGTATTTCTTTGCATATATTCATAAATTAAACAAAAATTTTAAAAACCAATGCACATAATTTAGCATGTCTAATAAAAATATAAAACATGTACCCTTATACATTTACATACGCAAGACGTTAACATATTTTTTAAAAATATTCTCAACTGTCAAATTAAGAAATTAAAATTTTTCATTCTCTTTTTTCATAACTTCGATATCCTTCTACATAAAGGTATGGATTTGATATGTACCGTTACTCTCGGTACGTATGTAGAGTTCGTTATGATCAATCAAAAAAAATGACCCGTAAAAAAATAATTTTAAAAGGGAAAATGTTAAACCCCTCAAGTGGGTTCGAAAAATCCTTCGTGAGTTGTCACAAAGATAAAAAAAAAACATAAATATTCTAAATACCCGTAAAAAATTAAGAAAGTTACATCAAGTGGTTCGAAATTTTACCTCTGACTGACTCACTTATTCACTCATTCACTCATTGACAAAATTATAGGACTGCTCCCCAGGAAGTAGTAACTTAAAATTTGAAATGTAAGTTGGTTTTGGGTTACAAGTAAAAAAAAAGCCTGAATAACTTTTACTTAGAACGCCCTGAACCAGAGGTGGTAGTATTGTATATTTGGGGGGGTATTTTAGATGTTTGTAATTACACCTGAGTTTCTAAGATTTCAGTTGTTTTATAATTTATAATGTGGGCTGGTATTTTATATTATTTATTAAACTTAAAAGAAAGAAAAGAGATCAAAAAAAATATTTAAAATAAGGGCCAAGCTACAATAAACAAATCTCGGCTCCTTAAAGTAGTGAGATCTTAAATTAGACCAAGCTCTTTTTCGACTTTTCAATTTATTTGTCAATATTAATGAAAAAAAAACTGTTTGTATTATCAAAAAAAAAAAACATTTATTAATACAGAGAGATCAGTAAAAAATTTGCCTGTCAATAACGAACTTGGTATATGTTAGATCTCAGCACTTTAAGACTTCAAGTTTTAAGGATATCAACTTGGCCTTTATTTTACATAGATGTTTTTAGTACAATTTTATTTAGCAATACTGCAATTAATTTAATTTATGCTTAAACGGTGATGTTCTAAGAAAAGTTTATCAAAAAAAAATTTAAAAGCTATTTATCCAAAACTATTTATATTAAATAAAATACATATTTTATAAACAGTCAAAAATAAGTTGTATAATAAAAAAACAACTGCATAACCTTTCTAAAAGATTTTTCTCCGAATGCTTTTGAATTTAGACAGCTATATAACACGCCTTTCAACACTTTACCATCTTATGATTTAACTTCAACCGCAAATAGCCGCTGTCAAAGCTATCTAAGTATATAATAAAATCAAATAGTCGAACACGTACATGTTTGTAACTGCAAAATTGCGAAAACCTAAAGTTTGTTTTTCTTTGCCATCCATCAGATATTCTTATTCGATTTTTAAAGTCAAGTTTTACAGTCTTTTTAACTTTCATAACGTTTAATTTTATTTTCGTTTAGGCATATGTGCATGGGTTATTCAAGTATTCTTAATCTAGTTTTATTTTACTTGCTTGACTAAAAAATGCCAAAAAACAACTTCTGTCACTTTAGGTATCGAATTATTATTTATACCGGTCAAAGGTCAATTAAAATATAAAAATTCGCAATATATTATTTTTAAATGTTTAATTTATATATATATATATATATATATATATATATATATATATATATATATATATATATATATATATATATATATATATATATATATATATATATATATATATATTATATATATATATATATATATATATATATATATATATATATATATATATATCATATATATATATTTACATATTACTTAAGAATATTAGTTATTATATTTTCTATGCAATGTCACGAAGACACCTTAACATTTTATAACTTTTACTAAATATTCAGGTAAAAGCTAGTATATTGTAATAACAAATTTAAACATTGAATATAAATCTTTACTGTAATTAATAAAATATATATGGCCTGTAAGATTATATTAATAAAATACTGCCCCAAAAAAATACATTCTAGAAAATGTTAGCGCTTTGTTCATTGGTTTATTTTATAATATATTGACCCCACAAGAAACATTTGCTAAATAACGGATTGTGTTTGGCTTAAACCACAATTAACCCAGCATGCAAACACTAAAAATAAAATTGCAGCTACCAGTTTAATGTGTGGGAAATACTCACTACTGAATTGAAATTATTGATATGTTTTAAAAAGTGTATACGCCTAAAGTCATAATAAAAAATCGTATTTTTTGATTATTAAAAAGATTTCTTTACCCTAGTTACAGCTGTGGACGCACATCGATCGAATCCAATTGGTTGGGCGCCTACTATGAATTTTTGCAATAATCGTAAGGGCAAGTATAGTAAGGGACCATTCATTAATTACGTGAGGATGATTTTGACGGTTTTTGGCCCCCCCTACCCCCATGTAAGAATACATTAGATTTCTTGAACCTTCCCTCTCTCTTCTTACTTAAGATTCAATCTTGTTTTTTTGAATAATAAAACGTTGTTATAAAAGGATCAGTTACACTAAAACTCAGTTTGACGTAGGTTAGGTTAGGTTTAAAGTGAGTGGACTTTTTACGCCCTCCACTGCGACCGCTTGGTCTATTGTGGCTCACACCTTTTAATATTTCTTCCAATAGGATCAGACTTCTAATGAATCCGATATCAGAGTGGGAGAGAGAGTTCTTACATCTTCTCTTACTGGGGTCGCTACCGGACACGAGCACAATAGGTGTTCTCGGGTCCCTGTCTCCTGGAGAGTATGACAAGCAGACGATTAGATCCGTCATACCCTCCTCTTCCGATCTAGTCACGTGGGTAGCTACCAGGTCCTTGTTACAGGAACCAGATATTCCTTCTAAGGCCGTATCTCCGGCCTTTCCCTATGAAAACGGTCCTATCCGCTTTCTGTTTAAAGCCAGGGAGTCCTTTTCCCTACAAAAGCGGTTCTGTCCGACTTCTGTATGGATTCAGGGATCTCTTCCTAAGCACCTCTTTGATCGGGATGGATTAGCCCTTTCCCGTAAAACAGGCGCCTGTGACTTTAGGGGCACCTTTTAAAATGGATTTACCCGCTTTGGTCGGCGCACCTTTATCAGTTTGTGACCTTGGGTGGCACCTCTCGAAACGGATTTATCTGTTTCGGTCAGCGCACCTTTGTCACTTTTTTCCTATGAAAGCGGTTCTGTCCACTTCTCATTTGGAGCTAGGAAAGTAATAGTCCACCCGGCAAAAAAAGCCCCGCATTACCGCAGTAAGGCTAGATACTCTGAGAGGTCGCCCTGTATCTCAGAGGCACCGTTGGAGACACCTGTTTAAGGCACAGGATGTCATTCACTCATCAGCGGAATGCTAACAGCTTGAGTTAAGCCTTGTGTTCGTCTTAGCTTCGGATCCCGTTCCATACGCTAGAAACAAGAGTTGCCGATAACCAGCATTGCCAGCGCATGTTTCAAAAGATCCTACTGGGCCCAACCACGACAACGACGTGCGAACACAGCGGTCAGGACAGTTTGACGTAAATCAAAGATTTTTATTCTTAGCAGATAATTTAGGTTAAAATATTTCATTCCTATCAGATAGGTATAGATTATCTTTCTATTATTATAAGACAACTTTCTAGTATTATAATTGAAAGTAAGTTTTTACATAATCTTAAAATATGTTAATCAATTTCTCAATGAATACCACTTTAAAATAATGACCGATTAGTTTTAAATTAGTCTTAAAGAAACTAATGAAAATTTGCTAAATAAGATGTAAATTAAAGCGCACATTGGAAAATAAAGAAAATCATTTAGCATCCGAAATAAAACTAGATTCTTAATAATAAATTTTGACTTTTAAAATATTACGTAAGAATGGGTTTTATTCCCCTTCGCCCCTTAGATAAGGGCATGTAGAGATTTTCTTAATCCTTTCTTTCCCTCGGGTCCCTTAGGATTTGGGCTCGTTGGTTTTTAGTGTCATGCGATATTGTGTTAAATATCCTTAATAATAAAAATCCTGTAAATTTGCAAGGCAAATATTTCTAAGGTCATCTAATTCTGATGAGAAATATAACTAAAAGAAGTAGTTCAGTTATCAAAAATTAAAACACATGTTGGAATTAGTGTTGAATTCCAATATGCAACACTAAACGCTTTTAAAAAATCTATTTACAAGACCATGCCAAAGAGTTCTTGGTTTTAGATCTATTTACTTAATGTATTTTGTTTTTTTTATATTTTGTAAGCCCACAAAGGCTTGCCTGAATCCCTAGTACTAGATACGGTGGGTGGCGGGTTTTAGATGGTAAACCCATTTTTTTTCCAGGTTTGTCAACTTTATTCAAGCACGAAATCATAACGTGGTAGTATCATCACGGACGTTATACATATAACTGCCTCCTTTAAACTATCCCTTAGTAATGTCTGGGTTAGGCCCCTTAAAAACAAAACCTTAGGTTTAACTTGTTGCTTAATAAGTAATAAACAAATAAATAAATAAACCTTATACGGTTTTACATTTAAAATGTTTCATATTGAATATATATTTTTTATTGGATTTAAATTAATAGTTATTTTATCTTAGGAGTTCGCAAAGTTATCTTGGGTAAATTTTAATTTAGGCAAATGGGTCAAATATTTTATTGAATCGTAAGAAATAATCCTTATGTTGAAAACTTTTCATCGGATCAATGTTGAAATTATTAATTAAAATGAAATAAAAGGTAATTTTAGGTTATCTTGTTGGTATGATGAATTAGCTTTTTTAATTTTAACCTTTAAATTATCTTTGTTTAAATATTTTCTAAACATTTAATACTCTCAATCTAGACTGCTTTAGGTAAAACTATAAACGTGGTCTAATTTTTTTAATTGTTGTTTAAAAAAACTGTACTAGCAAAAATATGGGGAATATTAGAATATAATTTAATCGTTTAAATTGATTGCCTAACAATATTTAGATGCTAAGTGCGACCTAGCCGAAAAATCTACAAAATTTCGCAGTGACCAATGTCACAAAACAAAAAATCATTATCTTACACGAATTAAAAAATCATCACCTAAATAATAAAACAATGTTTACAACCAAAAAACATTATTATTGTCACTTATCGAGGTAAAACATTAATTTAAGAATTAGTTTTTGCAGCATCCAAAATAATAAATACGTCTTTTTTGCAGTAAGAATTATCAATTCATCAAAATATAATTAAATTTGTGACATTTATGCAAGTTGCCTTTCTGGATAAATTTTAATAATTATGTTTATATATTTAATATTACATTAAAATAATAGTAAAACTGATTATCCAGAAAATATTATTTTATATATATATATATATATATATATATATATATATATATATATATATATATATATATATATATATATATATATATATATATATATATATATATATATATATATATAATATATATATATATAATTATATATATATATATAATATATATATATATATATATATATATATATATATATATATATATATATATATATATATACAAAGTGGGAAAAAAATTGAAAATCGCTTAAGAGTAAAGAATTTTTATTTTAAATAATATAACAAAAAGTTAAATAGAAAAATTGTTAAAAATTAAAAGTAAGGTCCAAATACCAAGTAGTGGCCTACTATTAAAATTTTTATTTATTTATTATTATTTTTAAATTTTTAGTTACTTCTCTATTATTTATATTATTATTCTAATTTATTTTTTTAAGTACCCACAACCAAATTACTTATAAATATTTTATATTAAAGCGTATTACTAAAATTACACCGAATTTATTTTTTTAGCTAGCTTCCAAATTCATGTTTGTTACAATTTCACAAATATATTTTTCAACAGTGTAAATACTTTAATAATGATAGTATACCTATTAAAAAACTTTTTAAAAAATATTTTAAATTCTAAGTACTAAAATCATATTGAATAGTTCAGTTCTACTTGAAGCATTTTGAACCGAATTTTAAATAAAAATTTTATACCTTAATTATAAAAATAGGCACATTAATATTAATAAAGTATTTGCCTTGTTAAACAAATATTTGTGATATGTCAGAGTTTTGTAAAATATCATTGCAACAAACCTGATGTTGGCGGTAAGCTAAAAAAATATAAATTCAGTTGAACTTTACCAATATACGTTTATTTAAAAAAAGTTATTTAAAACTAATTTGGCTGTAGCAATTTTAAAAAAGTATTATATCTAAATAGTAAAAATACGTATCATACAGAGGTAATACAAGATTTAAAAAAAAATAAGTATTGAAATAAGATGCCACAACTTAATATTTAGGCATAACTTGTGTTTCTTAACAACTTTTCTTTATAACTTTTTGTTATATCTTTTGAAATAAGGGTACCTAACTCTTAAGTGGTTTTAATTTTTTTAATTACCCTGTATATGCTTTGATTTTTAATAAAACTGTAACTACTGCTAATATAGTTTGGCAATATGCACCAATCTTTACGAAAAATAAAATTTTATCACAAATAACAAATAAAAAATTTTTCCATCTTTTGCAAACTTAATGTATAGATATCAAATATTTCAAAACTATTTTGTTTCACTTTACCATCACAACGGATGCAAGAGTGATCTTGTAAGGGTTTTGTTTTTCGGTTTAAATATGAAACTTTGTCAAAGTTAAAATATATATAAAATTTTTACTTCCTTTTTAATAACTTTATACAGTTTTTATAACAAACAGTAAAAGAAACCCATATCCAAAACCAAATTTTTGGAATTTTATTTGACAAAAATCAATGAAGCTCAAACCCAAGATCGCCATAATTTGATTTTATAAAGAAATAAAATTTTACATATGTCAAGCAAATATCAAAATTTTTAAAATTATAGGAGATGAAATTTGTTTATTTAGAGCAGTAAGTCTTTTTTTTATATAAAACACAAGAAAAACATGCTAAAGTTCGAAGTAAGACCTCAAAATTTATTTTAACTGAATGGGAAAAACTTAAAAACTATATTTTGGATGAGAATATATCAAAAGATGAGTATTACAAGAAAATTAATGCCCCAGGTACTTATGGAACGGCTCTAGAATATTTTGCCTTATCTGAAATTTACAAAATTAATTTTAATGTATTTACATTTGTTGAAAACCTACCCCTAAGCCAGATTTTAAGCAAGAAAGCTATGGTTTTATCGGATTGTTTGAAGAAACATACATCAACAATTAATCTTTTTTCGCGAAAACCCTAATAACGGACATTATGATCTCATTCAGAAATATAATTTAGATAATGATGAACAAAAAACATCTTGTTCGATATGTCAAAAATTGTTCAAGAATATCAATGGCCTTAAAATTCATAATGTAAAAATTCATCTAAAAACCAACGTAAAGAAGAATTTGGGGATCTCAAAATCTAAAAATAATATGTCTGATGTAATAAATGTAACGTTCGAAAAATTCAATGAAGTATCCACCAATCAAATTGCAAATAAAACCCCCGAAAATTTGATTAATCAAAATCCAAGTTTAAATGGTGAATTTTTAATCAAAGCTTTCGCTGAATTAAAATCATCAACTCCCATTGTAAAAATCATTCCAAAAGGAGCCAGACCATCAAATTCTGATGAACTTTAATTTCTTCTTAAAAAATGTGTATCAAAAAATGACTTTCATTCTT
This sequence comes from Listronotus oregonensis, assembly GCA_019359885.1. Classification (NCBI taxonomy): domain Eukaryota; kingdom Metazoa; phylum Arthropoda; class Insecta; order Coleoptera; family Curculionidae; genus Listronotus; species Listronotus oregonensis. The sequence continues at coordinate 130,804 of JAHBCN010000057.1, forward strand.
GGATTTCATTATTTCTTTCCCATACGCTGTTTTAGCAATACCTGTCAACTCAAAACATAATAGAAAATCTTCTTTAACAACATTGATAAAAAACAATTTAACATCCTGGTTGAAAAATACTTTTTTTACAAACAAATGATCTTCTTGAATTATATATAAAAATATCAGTAACATTTAAAAAACCATCAAAGAAGAAAGATAGCAACAAGTTTAATGAAAATAAGTACCTTTCAAATATAATCAAAGCCAAAATTGCAGATGGAGATATCAGAAATTCAATCCGAATTCTCACTTCAGATGATACTATCGCACATAGAAATGAAGGGACCTTTGAAAAACTGAAAAAGAAACATCCAGTATCCGAACAAGATGATGATGTCGATTATTTCTTTAAAAATATTGATTTTAATTTTAATTTACTCTGAAAATGAAATTAAAAGTGCTATTTCTTCATTTCGTCCTGGGTCTTCTGTTGGTATAGATTCATTAAGACCAAGACATCTTAAGGACTTGGTAAGTGACGAGCATGGTAACCATTCTTTTAAATTACTGTCGTCAACTAACTTTTATAACTCATTTATTTCAAGGTTCAGTTCCAAAAGATATTTGTAAATTTTTTTATGGAGCAAACCTATGTGCTTTTAATAAAAAAGATGGAGGTAATCGACCAATAGCAGTAGGAATATGTTTCCGACGTTTAGCTTCTAAGGTAATATGCTCTCGTATTTATGAAAAGCTAGGAAACCTTTTTCGGCCATATCAACTTGGCTTTGGAACAAAATGCGGAGCAGAAGTAGCAATACATGCAATACGTCGTTTTCTTCTTTATCCTCACGAATCAGATAAAGTTATTTTAAAAATAGATTATTAAAACGCTTTTAATATGGTTAATAGAAAAACAATTTTATCACGAGTAAGCGAATATCTCCGTTCTTCTAGACTCAGTCAGATAAATGACATTATCAAGAGAGCTCTGATTTTAGCTGAAAATCCTTCTGTGTTAGAGCCTCTTGGAGTTTACAGAAGCGATGAAAAACGGGTAGATGGAATGACTTTAATTCCCTGGAAATATGGAAAACAATTACTTTGGGACGCTACTTGCAGCCATACACTTGCAAAATCCTATCTGGACAAAACTTCTAATTTTGTAGGTGCGGCTCCTCGTATTACCGAGAATAAAACAACATCTTAAATATAAAGAGCTTAAAGAACGCTTTATCTTCATTCCTTTTGCTGTTGAAACTTTTGGTCCTTTGGGTGATGAGGCTAAGGGTTTTATTAATGAAATTTGCAAAAAAATACAATGCAAAAAATCTCGAAGTTTCATTATCCAAAGAATTGGTTTAGCTGTGCAACGGGGTAATGCAGCATCGGTACTAGGTACAATCCAGGAAGACCTAGGACTTGATGAAGTTTATAATTGTTAAATATAGATTTAGTTATTTATTTAATTTTAGAATATTATTATTTGGTATTTATAACATTATATATTTTAAGTAGTTGTTATTTTGTTATATTATGTAACATATTTTAATCACAAAAATAAAAGAACACAACCCAACGACATTTCGAATTACTTATATTTATCTTTGACACAAAAAGACTATTTAAAAATGACCGCCACTGGTCTCCTAAAGTTTAACTGGTTTTCATATATTGAAGTTATTAAAGCTTTTACTACGTCGAGACCGCGTCATTTTCATATATAAAGAAATTTAGCCGTTCTATCAGAGTCTAAAAAAGATATTATACCACCTCTAAACTAGGCCACTAGCTTTATAGAAGGTTTTATTTTAATAACTTCACAAAACAAAAATAGGATATTAGGGCCGGAAAACACAAAGCAAATGGTATAGAGGTTCATAAATTGCCTCTTAAAGTGTACCTTTTAAAAATTAAATGGCTTAAATTATAGACTACGTCAAAGCTCTTTCATTGCCTCAATAAACTTTATTAGTTTCTTTTACATTCTTACCATTTATAAAAATTAAAATAGTTTGAAAAGTTATTTGTTTTTTTTTAATTTCATTTGGAGAATATACAAAAGTGCAGTTGCTCCTGATATGCTAAATAAAAATATATTTTTAAATATTTTTATTTACGTTTATATTTTACAGGGACATCAAAGGTAATGAACTGTTTAAAATTAAAAATACTTTTTAATTCACAATAATACAATTTTTTCTTCAAAAGAAATTCTTTTATTATTATATCAACTCCCAAAATTTATTTTTAATACCAATTTAACTTATTTTTTATTAAATTTATGTACCTTAATTTATAACAGTTTGTATTCTACATAAAGAAATAATCACTGTAAATTATGCTCAAGAAATTGCTTTTATGCTCGAAATAATAACTGTGTTCCCAAATTACTAGATCTGCAGCAGATGAATTATATTTCCCGTCACCAAAATAATAGCTTCATCTAACTCGGTTAGTTCTCATTGGTTCTAATTAGTTCTGGTTGGTTCTGGTATTATAATTTTATTGTTTGGTCATTAACTGCATTTTTAAGTAATTGCACATACATTTACAGATAGGTGTTTTTAAATAAGGTAGACCATGGAAGGACATAATAACAAATAAACAGTAATTATCTCTTTTATTTACTGGATAAAAAATAAACACATTATTAAGTAATACTTTGTTTTATAATTTAGCTTATAGAACATTTTGTTTTATTGCAGAGTTAATCATTATTCTATTAGTTTTAGGTTTTACTAGACTCTTCCAAACGGCCTTAAAAGAAACAGGGCTCCAAAGAAAGCCGATATAATCAATCAGTCGTTTAACTTAAAACTAACGTTGTGACAGTCAAAATATGTTGTTCTACTTAAACTACAAAAAAAAATTATTATTATCAAACATTTAATTTTATTCCTACAATAACATATTCACTTAAAAAATACTCAACGAATGTTACATGAACACTATCGTAAAACTAAGCATGTATTAGTGAAAATGTTTTAAAAATATCTTGAATGAGTATTATATCGATAAGAAGTAAACCTTTAATAGATTTTATGACGAAATAATAAAAATATTAAATCGACCAAAATGGCCTTCTCATGGGTCCTTTTTTATAAGGTCTAAATGTTTCTAAGAAGGCCAAACAATAAAAATAATATCTATGAAAACAATTTTCTTATTTAATAAAACATTTAGATAAAACTATTGAAAGCATGATTACAAGTAATAGTATTAAAAACTTATACATTGTTTTACTTGCTCGATTCGTATTTATAACTAAATTTTATCATTTTTGAGAATTCTAGATGTTTCTAATAAGGCCAATGTGCCCTAACAAGGGTCACTGTAAATTTTTTGATCGGCCTTGCAAGAAACCATTGGCTTTTTTTAGAACACTGTCGTTTACAATGTAAATAAAGTATTTTTTCTTTAGTGCCATAGCAAATCTTTATATTTTCTTTTAAAGAAAAAAAAAATATATAATGGTTTATTTACTTGAAAACTTACGTTTTAGTGCTAGTATGAGTAAAAGGAATTTGTAGTTGTATGGCAACAACTACGACTTTTTATTATTTGGCCGTGCAAAGAGCTTGGCCTTTCAAGGTTCACCCACCTTATTTTGGCTTAAGCCAGTTGGTGAAAGCTTTGGAGAACATACCAGTTAATATGTGTGTAAATAATTTGGTGACAGATTAAATCACACCCTTTTAGGTTTACTTTTAATAAAATAAAATTTAGTGACGTAATAGTACGCCTATAGATGCGTAAACATCTGGCCATGGTGCGTTTGTTTTAAGTGGCTGAATATTTATATCCAAAAGCAACAGTTAATAAAAATAACAAAATATAATAAAGTAGAAATATTTCAGCAAAATTTGCCAAAATATTTTTGGTAGTTATTGTTTAAATAGTATTTTAAAGGCATATTTTAACGTATGGTTCATGCTTTTTATTAAAACAACTAATGTATCTGAAGTCATATTAATTAAAATTTTAAACAACTTTTAACCACGTTATTTAGCAAAATTTAAATTATTTTTTGGCAAGTTATGTACTATTAGAGTGGAATCAGGATATTTTAGTGCATTATTTTTTTGTGTTAATCATAATTTTTTCGGGAGATTTTGTACAAAAAAAATAAAAATAGAATAGATTCATTTTATGGACTGCTGTTTGATCTCTAAATCCACTACGTCCAAACAGACTCATTTAAATTCTAACTTTTTTAAGGTCTTCATAAAAGCACGTAAACCTACAATTTGCCCTCTTTCGAAGATAAGGAATATAACCAAGTTTTCTTTTTTTTTTAATTAATGAACTAAATCTATATTTAAAAATTATAAACTTCATCAAGTCCTAGGTCTCCCTGGATTGTACCTAGTACTGATGCTGCATTACCCCGTTGCACAGCTAAACCAATTCTTTGGTTAATGAAACTTCTAGATTTTTTGCAATTTATTTTGCAGATTTCATTAATAAAACCCTTAGCCTCATCACCCAAAGGACCAAAAAGTTTCAACAGCAAAAGGTATGAAGATAAAGCGTTCTTCAAGCTCTTTATATTTTAGATGTTTTTTATTCTCAACAATACGAGCAGCCACTACAAAATTAGAAGTTCTGTCCAGATAGGATTTTGCAAGTGTATGGCTGCAAGTAGCGTCCCAAAGTAATTGTTTTCCATATTTCCAGGGAATTAAGGTCATTCCATCTACCCGTTTTTCCCTCGCTTCTGCAAACTCCAAGAGGCTCTAACACAGAAGGATTTTAGCTGAAATCAGAGCTCTCTTGATAATGTCATTTATCTGACTGTGTCTAGAAGAACGCCCTGCGCTTTTTGCAGCTTAACCCATGTAGGCCATAAATATCAGCATTTTCGCCGCAAACGCAGGTGTGCTCTCCACAAAAGGCAGACCAAGTTTTCTTATTTAATACACACCTTTTAACGATTGCTAAGTTAACAACGGTTTAGAATGTTTAACAAAATGTCAGATTTGACAGATTGCCTACTGAAATCATTGAATAACACTGACAATGACGTTTTGTTGAACATTATAAACCGTTGTTAACTTTCAACAATTGCTAAGTCCACTGCTAAATTTAACAACGCGATTATCACTCGGCCGATTGTCTATTAAAAGAAAACTCTTTAAATGTTAACCTACAAATTTAAGCAAAAATTCGTAAAATTTTATTTGGACAGGTCAAAAACCGTAAGTTAGGCCGTAGAGTAAGCTAAAAATATAATTAGTTTTTATTAAAGTTGCTTGCAAAATATTATTAAAATAAGATTCCGAATATAAAATGTATTTTATTCTATGTTGCTTAGCATATTTTATACCTAAAATAAGCATAATTTAAAGTAGATATTTAAGACACCAGATCATTTATACAACTTCTTAAAAGTAGATAGTCGCAAACCAAGATTCCCAAAACACGCAATATACAATAGACGACATGAGGTAAATGTCGTGAATACGCTTACACCACATAAGGTATTGTAAAATTTAGGTCGGTCGCAAAACAAGAATGCACCGAACAAGCAACATGCACGTTACTTCGGAATGCGACAGTTTTAACCGTTGTAGTACGCCTAAAACAACCATATGCGGTGTGAGTCTACTTGTAGTATTTATCGAATGCTGTTTGTTGCGTTTTTTTATATCGTTAATGTACGACTGGGCTGTGCTAAAAAGTATTATATAAAATTATATTTACGAAAAATAAAAGTTTATGACAAATTACAAATAAAAAAGTTTTCCATCTTTTGCAAACTTAAAGTATAGGTATCGAATATTGCAAAACTATTTTGTTTCACTTTACTATTACGATGGATTCAAGAGTGATCTTGTAGGGGTTTTGTTTTCCGGTTTAAATATGGAACTACTCAACCATATGCGGTGTGAGTCTTCTTGTAGTATTTATCGAATGCTGTTTGTTGCGTTTTGATATATCGTTAATGTACAACTGGGCTGTGCTAAAAACTATTATATTTATCTTATTGGTAATACATCTTAAATAGCCCTTGTCTCCAAAATATTTAATTTTCAAATATCAATCATCACAATAAGTGTTTTGTGTCTGTTTTTAGCTGTTTTAGTACTCCAGGTTTATAAGATACTAGCATTTCGCCCGCGTGTATTACACAATTTTGGCTGTTTTGGTTTTTTCCCGTTCTCACGGAATATTGCTTCCTCTTCCCCTTCTACTTTATCGCGTCACACCACATCACGCTCTCCGCGCTTCGTCTTCCGTCACACACTACGCGGTGTGGCGCGCGTCCTGTTATTGAGCAATTTTTATCGTATTTTATTTGTTATTATTTTGTAATATATATTTAAGTGCTGTTTACGGGGAAGTTTTCTAAAATCCTTTCTTACTTGACGTCTTTTATTTTTCCACTTCCATATTACCAACTTTAAAAATAATGATTCTTTTATAAAACTTACACCCCAATTTTAACCCCCCATGGAATGTAATTTTAAAAATGTTTAAAAAGATAATTTTTAATTGTAATTAATAGCCTACATACCAATTTTCATACTTTTAAATCCAGTCAATTCTACCCATTGAAGTGGGAGTTTCTTAAAATCCCTTTTTAACTGACGTCTTCTATTTTTCTGGGTAATCAGAAACCTAATTAGGTAGGTAGGTAGGTAGGTAGGTTTAAAGTGAGTGGGTATAACACCCTCCACCGCGACCGATCGGTTTATTGTGGCTCACACCCTTTTATATTTCTCCCACCAGGTCCAGACTCCTAATAAATCTGATGATCCTGTTGGGAGAGAGATCTTTCACCTCCCCCGGCAACAAGGTGTCATTGCCGAGGATTGCGAATCTTAGTCGTGCCAGTGCTGGGCAGGAACACAGTATGTGTTCTGCCAATTCATCCCCCTCCATGCACATGCGGTACTCGGCGTCTTCCGCTAGGCCAATCTTGTGCATGTGGTATTTCAATCTGCAGTGTCCCACTAGAGTTGTACCCTTGATTGCTCCAGTAGTTTGACAGTACATTGTTGGTTCGGTGGGCTTATGAAGGCCTTCGAGTGTCTGAGACCCGGAAGTCCATGCCAGTACCTAATTACCAACGCCCTTATTTACAACTTTAAAAATGACAATTTTTTTATACTATTCTTTGGTTCTATTTTTACCTTCCCAACAGATGTAATTTAAAAAGTAATAAAACAGATCATTTTTAATCGTAATCAGAAGCCCTAATACCAATTTTTATACTTCTGAGTCCAGAAATGACAAAGTTCAATACAAACTTTCACCCTCATTCTCCCCTTTTAAGGGTAGTTTTCTAATATTCTTTCCTAGCCTATGTTTATCAGGGATAATGTAGGATTCTTATAGTATTTTTTTTAATTGGTTTAGTAGTTTCGGAGCCTATTTAATACCTATACAATACTTAATTAACTTTTAATTTAAATCTGATTTAAATATACATGGTCTTGAACCGATTTTATCAAACCCACCAATGTCTAAAAAAGTTTAAAAAGCTGCAGGAATATCTTTTTAAAAATAAAACTAAACAAATATAAAGCCTCAGAACTCAACAAAGGGTTTAAATTGGGCCAGGGAACTTCAGTTTTAAAGGAGTATAACAGTTTAAATGCCTCAGAGCAACAACAACTGCGGAAAACAATGTCACACCGAAAACTAAAAACAGAATTATGGTAAATAAAACCATTACAATTTTTTTAAAAATGTGTATCATTGTACTACTAATTATGATAAATGCATAAACTTTAACCAAGAAAACTGAAAATCTCTCAAACGTTATTAAATGTAATGTCAAAACATTAAGAAATCAATTAAATAGGAATAATAAACTGCAAGAGCGACGTCCAGATAAAGTAAAACCAATTAAGGATTAAGAAGTACAATGAGGACGACATGTTATGGAACAAGACAATAAATGTATTTTTAAATTGTTTGGAACCCAAGATTCACAAAAAAACTTAACTTGCTAAAACCTGAATGAGATGTAGGTACAATTAGGCTGTAGATTGTGTAGATCGTCTTCTCCAGGGCGTTGACAATGCGAAGAGTTAGGTTTTGAGTGGTATAATCACCCAAGATCTACCTTAGGTTGTAGACTTACGGTGTAAGAAAGTAGACAGTTAACCTTTTATTTTTTTTTATAAAGAAATAAAGTGCCCTTTAGTGTAAACACATATAATACAGAGTCTCACCTATATAAAAAAAAACTGATCATCTGGACATATCGCAATTATTTAATCGTAAAAAGTAAACTATTTATAAAATAAGCAGGTTAATAAAGTTTTAAAAAGGCAAATTATTTAATTATAGATTTTATCGTGCAAAATTTTATGATTTTAAATTAGTCAAGCTAATAATTAAATGTAAAAGTAAGTTTTCTAATCTTATTTCTTAAGAATTTTACCTTTAAATTTCGGTTATATTGACATTTAAATTTAGGTAAAAGTTTTTTAATATTACATGTATTTATAACTGTTTTTCCGTACAAAATAAACTTTTGAAATACTATTATTCAGATTGTAAAATTGTTTGTTTAATTTAAATATATAAAGTTGTTTACCGCTGTACCTTTAATTGAAATAAATATACCATTGTTTACACTGCAAATAAATAAGGGAATTTAAAATGGGTGGATTTGATTTTAAAAGTTTATAATTAATAACATATCTTATTACAAGTAAAATTTAAAAAGTCAATAATCAAAATTACAGAGTAAAACTAGTTACGTTTTTACTTTACATCTAGTTTTCAAAATTAAAGAAAATTATAGCTTAGTAGTTAATAATAATTAAAATGTTCTTGACGGATGTTAATATGTTGTACGTTATTCTTTTAAAAATGTTAGAAAGATACCATGAGTTCATGTTGATATATCGCACATCCTCTTTTAAACTGACACAAGACCAAAAACCCCATTTTTATTTTTTTAAATAGAATTAGATCCTAAAATATCCATTATTTATTAAAAAATAAGCGTTACAAATATTTTTTTTAATAAGGTAAATTCCAACAAACTGCCACGATCTAAATTATGCCGAAAACAACTGTGGCATATCTCAAAAATAATATATTTAAATAAATCTATGTTCTCCTTTAACTCTAAAATAAAACTAAATTTAAGTTACTTTAATAATTTACATACAGACAAAACTTAATCTAAAATTTTGTTTGGAAAACTATCAAACCACAAGGTATATTTTCCTTTGGACCTAAAGAAAATCACATTTTTTGATTTGGGTCTCTTTTGAAAATATTGTGCGTTATATTTTTGCTTTGCTTTAGTTAAACTAATACATAGTTTTCATTAAGTAATTTATTCCTTATCTGGTTGTTTTTACTTCTTTAACAATGTTGGACAAATTTAAAAGCAGGTAATAAAAGTTTTTTTAAAACTTCTTTGAAGTATTGGTATTTATTTATACAGTATTTCGAACTTAATATAAATAATTTATCTCTAGAATCACGGATTTTAATAATATTAAATAACAGCTTTTATTTTAATTATTCTGCTAAAGGTGCCGTTGACGCATTAAATACCACTTTTAGTTTTAATAGGTCTGATAAGAAATTTTGCAGAAAATTTAGTGCTATAGTGTGTGCCCGAGGTAAAAGTTTATATCAGCGAATCTAAAAGCTGCTATTATGGCGCATAGTAATTCGAGACTCATTTGGAGATGTTATCTTAATGTCTATTTGATTGTTTTTACTGCTGACGGTGGCTCTTTAAGCTTTGGAAAATAAAGTATCGTTAAAAGTGACTAGCCTAAAATTTTAGTATAAAAAAGTCTAAATTAGTAATAAATTAATGCCGTATGTATCATTGAACAGAAAATTAATCAAATAAGTCATTGTGGGTCATTTGTGTACCTATACATTAATTTGTGTATCATGTTGGTTGTAAATTTAAACTATATCATTTTTAAAAAAGTTTTTATGGTGCCCCAAGCAATTTTAAATTAAGAGAGTTCTCTGATTTGACGGTCTGATTTTTATGCATTATTTGGAATTTTTTTGTAAGGACTAATGAAGAGATAGAACTTTAAAGTTTTTTATCATTGATTTATAAGTGTTTTAAAAGTATACATATAAATTTTTAGCTAAAAATATTCATTAGAATCAAAGTTATAGCGCTCTGAAGACCCCTGCCTCGGAAAAATGAAATAAACTATTATGAAAAAAAAATTAAACAATGGATTTTTGACAGACTTTGGAACAAAACATTTCGAATTTTATGTATTTTTTGTCACCTTAAATAAAATAGAAATATTTTAATTTTGGAGTGATAATAAATCATTTTCTGCATCTATATGTGCTAAGTCAACCCTATAAATTTGAAATAAATTGGTTAAGCCGCTCTTGAGATATGATGGAGAAAAGTTTGAAAAACATGGATTTGAGGAAAACCCATTTGAAGTTTTAAGTACGGATATAGGTACTATAAAAATCCTAACTTACCATTAATCTGCTATACCAAGACAAAAATAAATTTCACAACGGTAATAACCACACCATGTTTTCTAAACTTGTCTGTACTTATATAAGCATACATTTGTATAAAAGGGTGTCAGGTATCAAGCCGACAGAATTCTCAGTGCTCAGCTCAAAGCCCCGAACACCTGACTCTTCTAACAACTGTATCTTTATAATGGCATTAAATTTTCAAAAATCAGTTTTGGGCATATTAAGGAAACCATTTATACAATAAAATAAAAATCGATTATATATTTTATGAAATAAATATTTAAAAATTTAAAAGGCCATTTTTAAGTCAGCAGACTTTTAGGTCGGTACAAGCCTTAACTACGGCTTTAAAAGTTTTTTTACGGTGCCCTTACCTAGATTGTCTAATAAATACTCGATATGGGGTTTAGCAAACTTGCAAACTGCAAAGTTATGTTTGTCCAAGTATATTCCTTAACAAAAGGCAGACCAGCGGAGAGATCGACAAATCTATAAAATTAATAAAATATGTGATGACACCTCTATGGTCCAACAAGTAAAAAAAAACAATATTTTCGTTTATTAGATATTCTGTATATAGTATGGGACTTTTTAATCTAAAATAAATTTAAGTCAGCAAAAATTTATGCACAGCCTTTAAGCATTAATTAAAAATCAATGATAGAGTTAAAAAGTATCCTTAAAATGTTGATATGTTTTTATGTAAAGTGTGGGGTAAATTAAACATCGTTGAGGACACCCAAATAAAAAAACAGTAAAATTTTGGGTGATTTGCCGAGCTGTACATGTTACATTATAAAACAAATTAATTAATTAATTTACAGAATCGATCGATGCATGTTAAAAGTCCATCTTAATCACTATTTTAAGGATGTTAAAAACAATTACTGTTGACTTTCACTAATTTAATCCATCGCTTTATACACAAATTATGCAAACATCTTTTGCTACACTGTAGCTTTATTAATGCAAATGACAATCTAAATTTAGAATCGGCCCTTTTATAAAATATGGAAATACCTTGTTTATTAATAGGAAAAAACCTTGAACACAACAGTGTCATAAAATAAACTTATTTAACAATGGCGAGCTATTGGTTTCCAACTGATCATTTAAGCCTGTATTTTTAATTCTAGTAATTTCTAAACATTTAGGTAATCGGAATTTTTGCTTTTGTCGGATATATGTACAGTTTTAAAATTGTCATTAAACTGGTAATAAGTCTCTCTAATATGGTTTGCGTAAACTGATTGACCTGATTTAAAAAAAAGTCTTTCTTATGTTCTGCCATTCTTGTTTTGAAGGTGTGCCTCGTTTGGCCAACATAGCGTTTTGGACATGAACCACAGTTTAGCTGATAAACCCTATCTTTGTTTTCTCTTTCGGTTATATATTTTTTCTTTTTAATAAATCTAACTATTCTATTGTTTGCCCCAAATGCCACCCTAAAACCTTATTTTTAAGAATAAAAGTTACTTTATCAGATGCATTAATTAACTACAAAAATATATATTGGGTAGGTAAATACTTAAAGTTTTTTTTCTCATTGGTGTAGTTAAAGAAAATTAATACTTCATAGGATTACTTCATTTTATTGTATTTCTTTTTTAGAAATATGGTAAATTAAATGTATAGCAAATTTACCACATAGGAAATGTTACACTTTTATATAACATCCACCTTCACACGATTTCAGACTGGACATGCAATAATCGAACTATGTTAAACCTTCATCAAGAAAGATTTTATTTTTATTTTAAATGGTGTTTATCCTTTTAAATATTGGCTCTTAGGTAGAAAAAAAACAAGTTTAAAAAAGAGTCGTGGTACATCATAAACCAAAGTATTATGCTTTAGATTGTAAACCTAAAGTAAAGATCTTTCTTTACTTTCTTTACCTTTGTGGTATATATATTCGAAGCTAATTTGGCTGTTACCTTTTAATTCTTAAAATCATGCTCTTTAAATTTTAGGTTATTATAAATTATGGATTGGAGTTGATGCGCTTTTCTTTATAAATAGAAAAGTATACATATTAAAGACACACGCACAACAACTAAGTAAGGTTTTAATAACACTTAAATCTTGGATTTCCATTGTTTTTTATTTGTTAAATGATACACAACGTTTTGGTTGGTAATGTACTAGAAACTATTCTTAACAGCTATTAAGACTTATATACTATCCGTTGTTTACCAAAGCTTAACCGATTTTTTACGGTTTAGCAACGGCTGACAGATATTCGAGATATCGATACTAGGCTTGCTAAATATATTTTGGTCATTTACAGCTTTTTTAAATTTTCTTTTCTTCCAGTGGGTTGTTTTGACCAAGCGTGTTCGGCAATTCCTGACTTCGACGTTTTACCTTGTTTCGTATGTTTTTTGTATTCTTTAACTCTAACTTTAAGTGTTCTTTTCATTTACTCGATGTATACCTCATCATATTCACAGGAAAAATTTTTCCCCTATAACCCTAATATATATGCGCAGACAATCATTCGCAAAAGCAAATGGTTTGTAAAGCAGTTAATTGTTCGTAAAATTATGGAGAAACCCCCGGATATGCAAACAATACACAAATTAATATTTTTGGCACTTGTCCCAAATCTCGTAAACGTAGGAACATAATTGACGTTCACCGTTCTGCATGGCAAAGAAACAAAAGAGCGTGCACGCGGAAGCAGACGACTACGATTCGGGATCGTCACAGCAGCGTTACGCCGTTTTGATCATATACATTCGCGACGGAACAAAGGATTGGATACGGGAGCATAACTGGATTAAGTTTCGCCAAAGCAATTTGTATGGCCCTTATTACGGGCCTGGTTACATAGCTCTTGTACTAGCGAATCAAGCCAATTCAATTAGTTCGCTCACTGGCAAACTTAATATGCTAAGTAAAGTAGTCGCGAATTTGGGAGACTTTGAACATACAATGCCACGGATTCCAGTTAACATTGTAATTCGACGGCTTTTAAATTATAACACAGAGTTTCTCATAGAGCTGACAAATTTTCATTGAGTCAGCATTTTCTTATTGCGGTCTTAATACAACATTACCTTTATAGAAAATGAAATCTTATACAGGGTATCCCAAAAGTAATGAGACACAGGGCAACAGCAGATTCTAAACTTGCATTATCCCAAAGTAGATCATAACTAAGATACAGGGTGTCAAACTTTTAATTTTGTTTTCATTTTTTTATAATTCTTTAACTTTACGACATAGTGGTACAAAATTGGGGATCTGGGGGTTGTTTGGGGTGAGAAATTTAAATTCGTCCATGCTTTTGATATTGCTAGTAGAGCGCCAGCTACGGCCTACCCTACTTGTTTTAGATGGCATACCTTTTTAAAGCTTAATATATTAAACTGTTTATTTAAAAATATAAGTTACTATAATTCCCTCTGCATTAAAAATGTATACCGCATTTTTTAAGTCTCTAGGAGCATCTGTTTTCGAGATAAACGCCCTTTATAGGACCCTGCAATTTTCTTATGGAAAACGGGTTTCGGCCAATTGTTTTCAAACTTTGGTTGGTGAGTTTTTAATACGCGGATCAAAGGTCTTTACGGGCACAAAACCCGTAAACTTCCCCAAAATCACCCTCAAAGGTCACTCAGAATCTTTGAGGGTGATTTTAAGAGGGTTGGGGAGTTTTCGGGTTTTGTGCCCGTAAAAAATTTTGATCAGCGTGTTTTCCACAGAAAAAATGCATGGTCGTTTATCTCAAAAACATTTGCTCCTAGAGACTTAAATGAAGTATACATTTTTAATGCAGAGGGAATTATAGTAACGTAATTATTATACACAGGTCAATATACTAAACCTAAAAAAAGTTATGCCATCTAAAATAAGTAGGGTAGGCTGTAGCTTGCGCCCTCTACTAGCAACATCAAAGGCATAGACGAATTTCAATTTCTCGCATCAAAGAACCCCCAATTTCCCAATTTTGTACCGCTATGTCATTTAGTTAAGAAATTATTACGACAAAAAGAAAACAAAATTAAAAGTTTGACACCCTCTATCTTCTGTATTATCAACTGTGAAACAAGGTTAGTTTACGTAAATTGCATGATTTTGACCTAAGGAATTGGCTGTTGTTCTGTTTCCCATTACTTTTGGGAGACCCTGAAAATTTTCTGACACTGAAAAAAAATAATAACAAATATTTTAAAAGGAAACAACCTACAATTTTTTATTTCTAGATAAAGTAGTAAAGTAAAAAAGGTTAAATAGTTTATTCACAAATTCTTAGAACCACAACAACACACATGTTTTTTAAATCAAATAGTACCAACAAATAACTTTATTTTGCAAAAAATGTTTCTTGTTTTCAAAGTAGTAGTTTTAATTTTTTAGGTCCGTATATAATACTAACTTAAAAGGTCATACGGTTTTTGTAAGATTTTTAAAAAGTAGCACCATCTTTTTGTAAAAAATACAACCCAATTTTTTGAAGTGGTGGAAAAAATACCCTAATTTTTTTAAAGTGATATTTTTTCTTTAGCTTACTATTAAAATTATACCAAAAGCCCTTATGTAAAATAAGGGCTTTACGTAGGATGCAAAAGTCTCAACTTCTTAAAGTACTGGGATTTAAAATAAAATTTAACAAATTTTTTACTGATTTATCTGCATTATTACATGTTTCTTTTTCATTAATACTGACAGTATTTTTTATTAATACAGATAGATAGGTTAAAACTTTAAAAAGTCAAAAAAACCTGGTTTAATTTTAGATCTTATAACTTTAAGAGGTCGAGATTTTTGGATAAGAACTTGGCCCTTATTTTGCATAAGTTTTTTGGTATGATCCCTGTTTTATAATTTTCATAAATGAAATAAAATCATCTCTTCATTTTAGATGTTAAGACAATTATGACCTCATAATCTCAGGTTCAATCAGATTGCAAACTTCCAAAATAGCCCCTAAAATATGATACTACCTGTTTTAGGTCGTTCCTAGTGCATTTTTTAGAATGTTTTCTTTACTTGTGTCCTAAAACCGACTAACATACCAAATTATAAGTTTCTAATTCCCCGGGTGTGCCCCATAATTTTGATGAGTCGATGAATACATGAGTAAATCCAATATCTCAGAAGCCACTTGACATACTATTTTCAGTGTAGGTAATTAGAGTACTTATGTGAATTCGCATACAAAATCTCATACCTTTTTGTGGGACCTTTCGTCTATTATACACACTGCGATCGTCAGGCCGAAACCTGGCCTGGCGCAATGCCTTGATTACCTTAACTTACGTTTTGCTGGTATCTATATTGTTTTATAGGAGGTCTATTATTGAAAGTATATATAAATTTTCGGTAATTTTTATTCATTTTTTTTTCTTTTGGCTTAGGAGTCAACTCTAAGCATTGTTGGTTCATTAAAAAAATAAACAATGTTTTAAAGAGTTTATGTTTGTGTTTAAACTTTTAAGTAAAACTGAACCAAATTTTATAAAGGTTAATGTGTATTTAATTTTAGGTATCTTTATTAAATCCCAAAATTATGCATTTTAGTTATCTAGTTTTTTTTATTGGTAAATAGGTTTTAAAAGGTTATTTTTAAAAAATTGGTAATTAACCATTCTTTTTTTGTAAAATGGCTACTAACATGTAAATTTTAAATTTCTAAATGCTTTTCCAATGTTTTGCATTTTCCCAGAAAATTTATCCGCTAAACATACCAAACATACAATGAACCCTTCTCTAATGTAGTTTTATATCAAAAAAAAAAAAAATACTCTGTTTTAAAACAACACTGTTTGAATTTTTTGAATTGATCGTATTGGTAATAGGACTATTTGACATTTCCCGCAGGGCTATTTTTACACATTTAAATTTACCAAGCAGATGCCAATCGACCTACGTTAATATTTAAAAGCATAATTTTGATAAAGAGGTACCTATGTAAATTTTAAATAAAAAATATCGATATCGAATATGTGATATTTATGTTGCTAGCAAACACAGCCTTTAAACTTAAATTAAAATGAACCATAAAAATAGCATTTAGCACTAATATAAACTGTTTTAACAGACACTTGTATTTAAGCTAGTTTTCGTTAATTATTTAAAATTAAGCAAGTACTATCTCTAACCGCAGTTTATATAATTTTTTTTATTACACTGTTTTCTAAAACAATCACCATCATCATCATTTAGCCCTCTGTGTCCATTGTTGAACATAGGCCTCCATAATCATTTTCCATTCCAATCAATTTTATGCTGTTTGTATCCAGTTGCTGCAGATCCTTTTAATATCGTCCGACCAACGCGTAGGCGGACTTCGCTTGTCGGTTCTAGGTCTCCACTCAAGAAGCCTCTTCTCCCATCGATCATCCGCATCCTTGCAACGTGGCCAGCCCAGTTTCACTTAAGCTTCGCACCACTGACACCGGTTCTTTTGCGCAAATCCTCGTTCTTATGTGTTCTCTCAAGGTCACACCAAGCATGGATCTCTCCATCTTCCTCTGTGTAACTCTAAGTTTGTTAGCTCTTGCTGTTGTTAGTGTTAGGGTTTCTGAGCCGTATGTCATTACTGGCAGCACGCACTGATCGAAAATCCTTCTTTTTAGATTGACGGGAATGTCACTCTTGAAAACGCCTTTAAGTCTTCCAAAAGCTATCCATGAAAGAGTGAGCCTTCTCTCAAGTCTGGTTATCCCTTGAGATGCTAACCTCATGGCCAAGGTACCATTTAAATTTTAGCTTCGCCAGTCTTCAAGCCACAGCTGGAAACAAGTTTTGTCATGAATTTTGTTTTTGACATATTTATATTAAAACCGACTTTTCCACAGACCTCTCGCAGGTCCTGCAACATCAGTCGCATTTCTTCTAGATTGTCCGAGAATAGCACTATATCATCTGCAAAACGTAAGGTGTTTAGGTTCTTGCCATCTATATTTATACCTCTCTGACTCCAGTCCAATTGTTTAAATGCACTCTTCATGACTGTAATAACCAACTTTGGTGACATCGTGTCGCCTTGCCGAACACCACGTTTAATAGTTATTAGGTTGATATATTCATGGTGTTTTACGGTCATTGTTGCATTTGTATAAATACCATGAATGAGTTTGGTATATCGGTAGTTGACTCTACATTTCTGAAGTGCATTCCACAATGCCTTTAGCTCTATTGTGTCGAAGGCTTTGTGGAAGTCCACGAATGTCATTACCAAAGGTCTGTTGTATTTAATTGTCTTTTCTATAAGTTTTTTAATGCTTTGGAGGTGGTCATTCCAAACTCACGACGAAAGCCTGCCTGTTCCACAGGTTCCTAGAAATCTAATTTATTTTTCAGTCAGGTCGTTATAATGTAAGTAAACATTTTGTAAAGGTAACTTAAGAGACTTATTAGTCGGTAGTTCTCTAGTTCTGCTATATCTCCTTTTTTGTGAAGCAGGATTACAATGGAATTATGCCAATTTTTGGGGACCTTACTATTGAATAGACAGAGATTAAAAAGCTCTTTTATTTTTAGCAGTAGATGTTGGCCTCCTATCTTTATTGCGTCGGTAACTATCTTGTCTTCTTCTGGCGCTTTATTTATTTCTAAAACAATAGTGGTAAAAAAATACTCTTTGCTCAAAAGTCAAAATGACATTATTTATTTGAGCACAAGCTTAAAAAATACCCTAATTTACAAATTAATTAACTGATATCTTAACATAAATCTATAAATTATTTCTTGTTCTATATTTGCTTTATGCCAATACAAATATAGTCTCAGTTTATATGTACCAAACCAAATACGATAAAATTATTATTTATACCCTCGACATACAGCATTCAAATTAGTTCAATCGTGTAACTTTGTACTTTAGCAATACCAGCTGTTTTGCTGCTCCAATTAAACTGGAAGTTTATCACTAGCCAGAAGTTAAACTTTTGGTTTTTATTTAAAACGATTTGTTTGATTAAACCAATTGTTTAAACTTAAGGGGCGAAATAGTGGTAGAGCGGCGTATTTTTTGTATAATATATATATATATATATATATATATATATATATATATATATATATATATATATATATATATATATATATATATATATATATATATATATATATATATATATATATATATATATATTCTTTAAACGGCATGGAATGTATTTTAGATATTTTCAGAGATTATGTCTTAACAGTCATACAATCGATTTATGAAACAAAAAAAAAATTAAGCTTCTACACCTAAAAATGATTACACAATAAAATATATTATGTTTTATGTTTTACAGTAATAGGTTTGTAGCTTAATAATTAATATATTACTTTAGATTTAACTGGGTTCAGCTAGCAGTAATTTTTTAAAGCAGAATATGAACTTATAATAAATAAATTTAATAATATTATAAAAATATATGGTACTTAATTTGTTGGGTCCTAATAATTTTTTGCAAAAACTTGACACAAAAACGATTCTTTATGTCATTTTACGTTCTTGCATGCTCCGTCAACCTAAGAGGAGGGTTATGAAAGTTTTCAAATTATTAAAGCAACGTAAAGGTACAGGTTAAACTCATTTTGTACAACACCACTTAAAACTTATTTTTAAGCAGTTAATTTTAAAAATATAATTATTTTGATTTATTAGTAATAACATAATTATTATTAAATTAAAAAAAAAAAGTTATGGGTAAAAATAATTTTCATAATTTTTACGTTCCACATTAAAATTTGTTGTGATTTTGGCCGGTATGATTTGCTTGGTATTAAAAAAAACTAGTTAGAAGTATAGTGGCCACGTAAAAAGATATATTGTTGTTTTGTCCATACAAAACAATATATTTGTTGGGTCCTAATTATTTTTTGCAAGAACTTGACACAAAAACGATTATTTTGTGTCATTTTTCCTTTTTGCATGCTTCGTTAACCTAAGAGGTGGGTTATGGAAGTTTTCCAAATTATACATAGCAGTTAACGTAAAGGTACAGTTTAAACTAATTTTGTATGACGTCACTAAAAACTTATTTTTAGGCAGTTGATTTTAAAAATATAATTATTTTAATTTATTAGTAATAACATAATTATTATTTGTACATATATAAATTTTGAAAAAAAATTATGGGTTAAAATAATTTATATAATTTTTATATGTATGACGTTCCAGATTATTTTTTTTTTAATTTTGGAAGGTATGATTCACCTGATATTAAAAGAAATAGGTTGAACTATAGTGGCCACTTAAAAAGATATAGTGTTGTTGGGTCTACACAAAATAATAATTTTTTAAATCTTGTTTTTAAATTTACATACTTTACATATTAAAGCTTACCGATAGTATTTGCAGGATAAACATGTTCGATACCTGAAATAGTTTTGAATATTTTAACTAGTTCCAGAGCTAAAAAGAGAGCAGTATAGGTTTTTATTAGGAATTACCGAACTCTTTGGCTATTAGGTTAATGATTAGATCAACCAATATAGCTTCAGAAGTACATATAAAAAGTTTAAACACAATCTAATATATTTATGCATATAATTGTACAGGGTTGTCCCATTTTCGACACTTTCATTAAGTATCTTTGTAATTGTAAGTGCTATTAAAATAGTAATATACGTCAAAATTTAGAAATTATTGTTTACGTATCGGATACGAAAGAACACCCAGAAATTATCAATTTCAAAGTGGCCCTATATTTTCGTAGTTAAAAGAGATACAAAAAATGTTTTATACAAGTTTCTTTATAATGATTGTTAAATAATCTGCCGTTTTTAAAGTAGGTTTTTCCGACAGGTAAAAAGGTAATACACACTGTATATTTTAATGTAAAAAGATGGCATATTTAGGTTTCCTTTCAAAAATATTACACACCATTAAAAATATTGGTTTTCTGAGCGATTTATTTAAACTTTATTACTTTTAACCACAGTAGGCTATGAAACACAGCCTAATATCCTAAAAACGGAACTATGTGACATTGTAGCTGAAAATACATTACACAATATATTTTAACATACAAATAGTAGAAGACATAGTTGGCACAAGAAAGTAAATTAAAAAACGATACCCCGTGAAGTTATTCTGACGGTAGATTATTTTACAAGCATAAAGAAAGTTTTATATAAAACATTTTTTTTTCTTTAGACTAAGGTTATTCAGAAAATACCAATTTATAAATTTTTGCCGTATCTCTTAAATTAGCAAAACTTTTCAAATTTTTATTTTACAATTTTAAGTTTGATCCAAATAGGGCATATGAATCCTATATTACTTTGTTAATAGCACTAACAATCACGGAGATACCCTATAAAAGTATCGAAAATGGGACACCCTGTACAAAAAAAATAGAAGAAAATCAGGTAAAGATTTGTCTGACATTAAAAACAAAACAAAAAAAAGAAATGTTTTATATTGTTAATTGACTGGATTTATTTATTTTAAAACAAAAAAAAAGTTGCTAAGTTTATGCGTTTTAACTTAGATGTATACATATATTATTAAAAGTAATGTAAATATAAACAATTAGGTATATTTTTATTTAGTTCTTATTTAGAAACACTTTTACAAGTAATAAAATTTTTAATTTTTTTTATGTTAAAAATTACAAGACTAAAAGTTTAAATATTTAGTATAATCAAAATGTTTAATAAAAGCATACGAAAAAATTTAAAACAAAGAAATTAAAAATTTATAAAACTTTTTTTTTCTTTCAAATGGTGATTTTTAAAAAGATCTACACCAAGTACCTTTTTAAAATAAAGCTGTCGATATATAAAGTTATTCTAATATATACTTTTAATAATAAATAAAAGATTTAGAATTCCAAGTGAGTTCCCTAAGCTATACAATAAAATTTTAATATAAAAACCCTTAAAGAAGGATAAAAAGTTAAGGGCCAAAATCAAAGTCCCTTATATAAGCTCAAAGTTTTATTTGGTCCCACCCTAAGATATATAAATAATTTATCCTACAAATAATAATACCATTCCCTTTAATCTCTATGGATATAATATATATATATATATATATATATATATATATATATATATATATATATATATATATATATATATAATTTATTATATAAATTTATATTGACGAAAAATATTTAAAAAGGTTAATTTAAATAGTATAACACGTTGTTTGTAATTATTATATATATATATATATATATATATATATATATATATATATAAAATTTGTATATATATTTATGTAATTATGTAATTTATCGTGTGGGTGAACAAAATTTTAAAAAGGTTAATTTAAATAGTATAACACGTTAAGGTTGTTGTAATTATTATACATCACTGTAATTATGGCAACACAAAGAACCTAATACGGCTGATAAATTTTAATTTTGGTTTAATGAATTTTAATAAATCAAACATAAAAATTAATATTTCCGGAAAATATACTTTGATAAAACACGGTATGATACTCGTATATCAATCTATTAATTAAATTGGTTTGGCAGGCAAATTAAAATTTATCAGATTTTCATTTTGAAAACGTTAAAATTTAATGTTACCAATTTGTTGAAGCTGAAAAATTGTACACAAATCGAAAAAAAAAAATTTGCACACAATAAATTTATTTTTTTATTTCTCTTGATCTGTCGTAAACAGGATGTATGTGGTTTAACTGCCAAAAATATAAATAATTGTAAAAAATATGAATATAATGATTAAAAAAATACAATATACATATAGTGTGTCCCAGGATAGGTGGTCCGTAAGGACAAACGGACAAAAAATTTACGAATTTTAAAACGGTGTTTTGGGATTATGGTCTGCATGGTCTGAAACTTAAATACACAACGTTTCACTCAGATCGGTGTTATTTGAGAGATATAGGAAACTGTATTAAGAAAAGTTGTTAAGAGTTAAAAGTTAGGCTAGAATCTCAATTTATGGTGTTCTAATTTTAATATTATATATTTATAATATTTATTATAAATATATTATATATATATATATATATATATATATATATATATATATATATATATATATATATATATATATATATATATATATATATATATATATATATATATATATATATATATATATATATAATTTAATAATTTTACATTTAAAGAGGTACTTATGCAAAAGAATAATTTCCCACTTAATTTACAGTGCACAACTTAAAAATATTAAAATATTTTAAAGCTTTTTCAAAAGAAAACTTAAATCCGAAATCTACGTCCCTGGTTTCTGGGTTCAGATATTACACGTCATAAATATTATATTATCATTTAGTAAATGTTTTATTCTTTGCCTGGCCAATTTTGTCGTGCCATTAAGATAAAAATCGCTTGATATATTACATATCAAACGAAGGGACCGCGTTTTTATCTTAAATGAAGTGACAAAATGAAGAAAATACTGAAATTTAATGTAGTAGATAACTAGAATGGCTACGTAAAGTCCTTACCGTATGTTTCTAAAGTTATTTTTAGTATAAGTAAGAATATATTTTGTACAAAAATATATTTCTTTTGAGTATAGAGTAAAAAAAATAATAAAAAGTATATTCTTGTATAACGTTTGTAAGATGCAAAACCAAAGCGTTTACTTTTAAATAAAGTTTTCTGACATTTTTTTTTTTTTTGTAAAAACCTTCTTAATTATACCAAACTATAAATTTACATGTATAACTGGCTGCGAATGTTTTCAAGTAAGTTTATTTTTTATATTTTTATATAATTTCATAAAAATATTTTTTCATATAGTACCTAAAAACACATAAAGAATTAAATATTGTTATAATTTTTTATGTTTTTTCTTACTATTACTGCAAGAGCAGACTCGCTCTTCATAATATTATATAAAAAATATATATAATTTTTAAAACTCATATATAAATATCTTTATTCTGAAAAAAGCCAAATAATATTTCTTTTAAATTGATATTTCCAGAAAACATAATAAACTGTAAAAAAACCTATCTATATGGCTAAATGTTTTATTTACTATTTTATATATTTTTTTAAATATTAAAGGTACTTACACGTGTACCTTTACCAGAAATAATTTTTAAAATGTAATGTCAAAAGTTAATGTCAGTTAGTAAATTACAATTTTTGTAGTTTCTACTCTGTTTTAAGTAATGTAATAAAATTATTTATGTGCTACACTCGTCCGATGATAACCAATAAGTTTGAAATAACATATATATCTTGGTTGCAAATGTTTTTAAGTAAGTTTATGTTTTATTTTTATATAATTTTATTATAGTACTAAAAAACACATCAATTTTAAAAAGAATATTTTTTTTAATTTTTCATGTTTTTTGTGACGATTGTTGCAAGAGCAGACTAGATTTTTATAATAAAATATAAAAAAGAATAGTTTTCAAAAATAATATTGAAATGTCTTTAATCTGCAGAAAACCCAAGTAATTTTTTTTTAAATTGATTTTCCAGAAAACAAAATAAACTATAAAAAAATATATAAATTTACATGCTTAAAAATTATTTTTTTTTTTTACATTTTAGTAAAAAAAATTATTTGGCTTTTCTTCAGAATAAAGAAATCATTTCTTAAAATAAATAAACCTAATACATATCTAAAAAAAAAATAATTTTAAATTGGGTATCCTCTGGTATTAAAAAATATATATTGATTATATATATATTTTTTTTTTAATACCAAATTGGGTGTCCAATTAAATTTTTTTTTACATTTTTATTAGGTTTACTTATTTAAAGAAATAATAAAATATATGTATGTTTTTAGTTAAATTGTCGAAAAGGTAGATATGTCCTTAACAATTTACTAAAAATTTAGATTTTTGTAAAATTTAAAATAAATATATACCTTTCCTTATTCTGGAAAAGAGCCAAATAATTTTTTCACTATAAATTTACAGTTATTGTCGTGGGTTAATACCATCAATAATTTTATGTTTACCAACGCCAAAATTTCTTACGATAAGAGAAGAGCCAGTTAACCAAGCCGTAAATATTTTCAACTTTAAACATGATGTTACCTTTAGTTATAATTAATTTATTTTTTTTCATTAAAATTTAATTAGGATATATAATCAGCGTTAAGTTCAAACAGGAATATAGGACCCAATTAGCGACGCTTGAGCATTTCCTTTTTAGTTTACATTCGAAATAAAAGTTGTTTTATTGATCAGTCCATTATAAGCTGAAACTAAACTACGAAATTAGTTGAAAATTAAATAGTGCAATAAAGTATAAGAGAAGTGCCAAACCATAAAATTTCTCTTTCCAGGCCGAGACACTTCGATTCTAATGCATTCAAAGTCAGCCGTATAATCCCGGTAATGGGCCCTTTTCCATGTCTTTATGGTATTAGAACTACGTGAGAACCACAATGAATTTTATGACGATTCTTCTAACATCAAAGTGTCTGAAATAAAAGCCATCTACACTAGAACATAAATGTGTCGCTTTTAATTCACAACTTTTCCTTTTCTGATTTGGTTTTCCCTTTGTCGTTGTTTTCTTGATTTTTCTCATAGATAAGTAGGTCTTTGTTTTTGTGTTGTATACATAAAAGGTTGCTAAATTATGGAAACACTTTACTTAACTTGGAACAGGGATGACTGTATTATCTTTCAAAAAGCATATCTTCTGTCTTAATGTCATCTGGCATGAGAAGTTCCCCTATTTTGTAATTATGACAATTATTTGTCTAAAGTTAGGATGTTGTAAATTCTAATTGTGTATTATATCAAAATGAGATAAGTTTTGTAATAATTGTGTATGCAGGTTTTTTAACTCTTTTTTTATATGTCATACGGTATATCCAGTGATGGAAAATTTTCGGAATTATATATTTAAAAATATTTCCGGAAATTTATCAGGAAACTTTGGAAATATATGAAAATATTGGAAAAATTGAAAATAAAGAAATAAAAACTACAAAATTTAAAAAACCAAACATTTAATAAAAGTTTATTATAGGTAATACCATAGATGGTCAGATTTGGCTGGATATTCACAAGAGCGTAGCTTGAGTGATTTTAAGAAACAAGTTAAATTTTTGAAGCATTCAAAACCAGGCAAAAAATATCTGGCTCAAAATCTAAGTACAAATGGTATTTGGTTGGACAATTGCGTGAATGAAACAAAGTTAAAAGCAAAATAAAATTAATCAACAATATAAAATACAGTCGCTACTGAGGTAACAATGGAAAACACGATTAAAAGAATCGTTAACTTACCGATTTTTTAGTCAGCAACTTTTTCACTTTTATCCGATAGCAAATTTCGATTTTTGACATTTTAAATAGGGTTATTACGCAATACATAAAAACCATATACGCAAAAACCATTATTATAAATAAAAATTTAAGTAATAAAAATACAAAGAAAAAAGTAAAATATCTAAAAAGTAATTACACGCGACCACGAGACACAAGTTGTGTAACTTGTTCAAGAGGCATATCTTCATCGATATCATCCACACCTTAAACATTGCATTCAGCATTAATGCCGTCTTCATAGGAGTGCAATAAAACTTTTTTTAAAGCAAGCAATAGCCAACAAGCAATAATCGATAAATCCCCGAGATCGAGATGTTACTATTCATAATCGAAATAGTATACGTACTTTTTTGAAACTTATTTTTCTAATGTGAAATTTGTACTGCACAACAGTATAAAAAATTTTAAGATAGGTTTGTTTTGATGGTGTAAAACGCATTCTAATTTTTTTCTGGATATTTTCAAAAATTCCATTATTTCCAATATTTCCGAGACACGTTCGGAAATTTTCAATATTTTCATAACCATACTTCAACTGGAAATATTTCCATTTACAACACGTCCGAGTGATGATCGCGTTGTTAAATTTAGCAATGGACTTAGCAATTGTTAAAAGTTAACAACGGTTTAGAATGTTTACCAAAACGTCATTGTCAGTGTTATTCAATGATTTTAGTAGGCCACCTGTCGAAACATGACATTTTGTTAAACATTCTAAACCGTTGTTAACTTTTAACAATTGCTAAGTCCATTGCTAAATTTAACAACGCGATCATCATTCGGCCGTAGGGTTATCAGATTTAAGATTTAATTAAAACACTTTTTAAAGTAAATTTAAATTTAGTCTGTGTTACACGTGTTTAACGCATGCTCTACTTAAAGCTGCTCCAAAATGCAATACTTTGCACATGTCGATACTTAAATATTAACGAAACTGGGGAAGAATGGTACAAAGTCTAAAAAAAATTCTACACACTCTGTGTCTAGTACCAAGACTTTATTCAAGTCTTCGTCAGAGCTGGGACGGATACTTCAAATAAGGAATCGATTTACGGATCCGGATCCCCGTAAAGGAATCGAATCACCAATACGAATGACGATCCAGGAAATCGATTTTCATTTATCGAATCACGATTCCGTATCATCTTTAGTCTTTATACTTACAAATGGTAAGCACCATACGAATGATACTACATTATCCAGATGATAAATTGAGCGTCAAAGATTTCAGCAGGGAGCCCGAGTCGCGAAATATGTTTTAGCCTTATTCTGAAGTGCTGTAACTCTTAGCCAAATTAGTTTTTGGTAAATATTTTTTAAATTTGAATTTGTTATTTTTGAGATCATCCTGAAGCCACCCTTAAAAGAACATTTTTTTGAACTGTATTCCAAAACTTGCCATGCTAGATCTTTGTGAGGTTTTTAAATGTAATTCTTGAGGAAACCTTAAGAAACTTATGAATGGGAAATCTTGTTGTAATATTTTTAACCGTTTTACAAGTACCGTTTAATAATTTTTTTGGGAATATAAAAACGTATTAAATTTTTTTTAAGACAACCTAAATAGTAATAATAAAATGTCCCATTTAAAAGTCCGTTAGGTTATCTCAGAATAACATTAAAAAATTATGAAGACTGAGCAATCAAAACTTTTAAGCTAAATACAAAATTTATCCCTTTTTGATACCACACCTGGTTACGAAAAATGTTTTATTTAAATGTTGTTTTACAGACTTAAAAAACCACGTATTTTAGTTAAAAATCACATGTTAATGTGTTTTTTTTTAAAGATTTTTAAATAATAAATAAGTTTATTTTTTCAAAAATTAATCAATAATACTGTATATTGTATTAATTTTTGAAAAAATAAACTTATTTATTATTATTAATAAAATCTTTAAATAAAAAACACACTTAACATGTGATTTTTAACTAAAATACGTGGTTTTTTAAGCCTGTAGAAACAACATTTAAATAAAACATTTTTTTCGTAACCATAGAGTGTGGTATCGAAAAAGGGGCATAAAACGGAAAAGGTGTTGAAGAGAAAAAACTTTTTTATTTTTGATTTTATTGAAAAAAGCTACTTTTGATAAAAAAATTTGCTACTTCTTAGAGTTAGGTTGGGATAGAAACATTAAACATATTTTATACGCGGTGTTCAGAAAATTGAAAAAACTTAAAATGTCACAAGAGTAAAATGCATTTAATTAAAAAGATATGAAAATAAGTTACTAGGAAACGTTGTTCAAAATTAAAAGGTAGTATCTAATACCAATTTTCAAAAAAATCGGCCTACTTTTATTTATTTGTGATTAACTTTATTTTAATATCAATTTAAATTTTTAATATCAATTTTATCAATTTTTTGCTGTTAAGTAAGCATTTAAAGCTGACGACACTGCGGCTAATGAATTATAAAAGCGAAGTGTCAATAAAGCTTGTCACTAGCAACGCCTACTAGTACAATAATGAGTTGTTAATTTGGAATAAGTCAATTATTAGAATAATTTTCATCACAAATTAATAAAAGTTGGCCGATTTTTTCGAAAATTGATATTAGGAACTATCTTTTACTTTTGAACAACTTTTCCTAGTAACTTATTTCTATATCTTCTCAAATAAATGCACTTTTTTTTATCTTTGTGACAACTCACGAAGGATTTGCATATACATATATACTATATATATTAGACATATACATATACATATACACTCCTAAGTACCAGAGTACCGTGAGTGCCGGGTTTTCCGATGTTTAACCCATCTTTTTTGCCCCAGTTCCGTCAACGCTGCCCAAGCACTGAAACATGCAAATATTGCATTTCACAGCACCTTTTAGACAACGCGGTAGTGCCACCACGGACGTTATTTTAAATAACTACTACCTAACTACTTTACTCTTGAATCAATTAGGTTTTTTCAATTCTCTGAATACCGCATATAAAATTTGTTAAATGTTTCTATCCCAATCTTACTTTAAGAAGTAGCAAAATTTAATAGGCGTCATTTTTTATTTCTGTCCATATATTCTTTACATTTAGTTTTCTAAAGACACGGAAAAGATTTATAAAAAAGAATAAATTCAGTCAAAAACTTCTTGGAAAAACCTCTTAAATCACTCATTTTTGTCTTCTGCGACCTTACAAAAAAAAAAAAAAAAGATAAAGAAAAAACGCAGCACAACACTACTGGCTGCTATCTCTCTGCAAGCATAAATTTTCGCCACACATTGGCATTCATCAACGCGCGTTCATGCTTGCGCGTTCATGTTTTCAAGCAATATCGGAAGACATGAATGAACAACTTTCGTAGATTTTTTTGATAAAAATAAAAATAAAGAAGTTTTTCCTATTCAACACCTTTTCCGTGGACGTACTGGTATATCCACAGAAGAGGTGTTAAATAGAAAAAACTTCTTTATTTTTAATTTTATCGAAAAAAGCTACTTATGATAAACATTTTTGCTACTTCTTAGAGTAAGATTGGGATAGAAACATTTAACACATTTTATACGCTGTGTACAAGAGTAAAGTGCATTTATTTGCAAAGATATGGAAATAAGTTACAAGAAAAAGTTGTTCAAATGTAAAAGGTAGTCTCTAATACCAATTTTCAAAAAAATCAGCCCACTTTAATTTATTTGTAATTAAAATTTTATTATCAATTAACTAATTCCAAATTTTTGTACTAGTAGGCGATGATAGTGACAAGCTTTATTGACACTTTGCTTTTATAATGCATTAGCCGCAGTATCGTCAGCTTTAAATGCTTACTTAACAGCAAGAAATTTGATAAAATTGATATTAAAAATTTAAATTGATATTAGAATAAATTTAATCACAAGCAAATAAAAGTAGGCCGATTTTTTCGAAAATTGGTACAAGAGACTACCTTTTAATTTTAAACAACTTTTCCTAGTAACTTATTTCCCATCTTCTTAAATAAATGCACTTTACTCTTGTACCAAGTTTTTTAAATTTTCTGAACACCGCGTATAAAATATGTTAAATGTTTCTATCCCAATCTTACTCTTAGAAGAGTAGCTGTTTCCGATAAAATCAAAAATAAAAAAATTTTTTCTCTTCAACACCTTTTCCGTGGACATACGTAATATATATATATATATATATATATATATATATATATATATATATATATATATATATATATATATATATATATATATATATATAAATATATATATATATATATATATATATATATATATATATATATATATATATATATATAATATATATATAAACATTTAAATAAACATTTTAAGGAGAAGCAACATTTGTTGCTTGTTAGCCCTGTTTTGTAATGTCCGGGTAGTGTCACTATTTGGGTAAAACCGTCACATTTTAGTTAAAAGTCACAAATTGAGTAATTTTGTTACAATCAGAATTTTGAGTCACAATATTATAATTTACTTTTATATTAACACATCTCAAATTTTAGGTAATTTTAGAAAAAAAATCGTATTTTGTTTCTATTTACTTGTAAAAGCCATTTTTTAGTTTATTTTTAAATAATTTTGAAAACAAAATTTTTTTAAGGTTTTTTGGTAGCAAATTAAAAAACTTTGGAACTAAGAAATGTATAGATTGGTGCCCAATTTTCTTTCTGCTAATCGGAACCACCATACAATATTTTTCATACTTAGAGTTTATTTCATGAGTAACACCTTGTAGTATAATTTTTGCTTATGCACTAACATAACATAATGAGCAGGTGTTTTAAAATTCTTTATTTTTATTTCCAAAAATTAATTTAATGCTAGTTAAGAATCATAGGTAATAATTTGGAAATTTGTAATGGCAGATTCAAAATGGTGTTTTGGCATTTATAAACCTATTTGCCTTGGATTTGGGTACAAGAGTTTCTAAGGTTGCTTGCTTAAAATCTAATAATAATAATCTTATGGTAATATTTGGAAATTTGGCGTATTTACAATGGCGGATTTTGAAATTTTTAAACAATTTGTCACTAATTATAAATATAAGGAATCGATTCCTTTTGAAATCGGATTATTTTAAAAAGAAATTGATTCCAGATTATTTTAAAATAATATAACGAATCCGGATCACGGATCCCATTTTTAAAAGGAATCGATTCTAAAAGAATTCAGTTTCTAGCTAACTCTTGTTTTCGTTAGCTATTTTAAAGATAAAAAACCTTTGCTAACAAAAAAAATATAGTGCAAAAATTTACCTTATGCTTAATATTTTATCTCATCCCGTGCGCCTAGAATATGAAAGTAACTCTTGTTATGGTACGTTCCACAATAATTCGTTGATTTCTTTTTTTACCTGCTACTGTTAGTCGTAAAACTCAATATACTTTGGGTACCCCCGCATGTAGGTCCGAACTTTAAATTTTCTTTAATAAATATTGTATCTACTTTTTGTTATTTTATATAGGTTATAAGCAAATTGCAGGTGTTAAATATAAAGCAGGGTCTTTTCGTCTTAGTTTATCAGTCGTTTGGGATTTGTCAAGGTATTTTCGTGTGTGTTTTTGAACATCCGAAATAGCTAACCTAAACTATTAATATTAGTAGGTAATCAGGACCGTACCCTTTCAAAAGGTACGGTGCCTACAAAATAGATATTTGTCAGGCAACCTATTTATAGTTGGGTTTTCCACTGAGGGTTGTAATTTAAATTTTATTGCGGTCAAGAAATTAACGAATTATTGTGAAACGTACCATACACTTTTTTTTATATCTCTTTACTAGAAAGCTAAAAAATTTTAAGAAAAGTCGTCAAATATTAATTCAATCAAGAAGAAATTTTAAGTGAACATTTTATATCCTGAGTTAACCAAAAAAGTTTGTAAAATATTATTATCTTGTACCATTTGTATTTTTATTTTTATTCATTAAGGTTTCTACAAAAATTTAACAATACAGACTACAAAAACTGCAATGTACCTTAATCTATCAATCAAGTCAATGCGATAAGCTCACATTTCGTACAACAAATTATTTCGTACAATAGTTGTAGCTGTCTGGCTTGTCTTGTCGAAAGAAGAAATTAGATTTGCCGGAATAAAGTTGCTCAGAAATATTAGTACTTGTTTCTAGTTTTATGTCTTACGATTTGTAAAACATATATTAGATGACTTATTATATATGTCAAAGGAAAAATTGTTCGTTATAATATATTTAAGTAATTAATTTTACAAACGAAAGTCACAAATATACTGTTTTAAACTGAAAAACTTTACTATTTTTTTAAAGTGCACAATAAGCAACAGGAATGTCTAAAATTATATTTTAAAAATAGTAACAATGTGTGTATATTACACGAAACGTTTCAGCGTGTTTCTTCTTATCATAACTTCGTTATCTTTCTACATAAAGGTATGAAATTTAGTAAAATATAAATTTATACAAGTAATCTATTTACCTGTAAAAAAACTAGGAACCTTATGTCAAATTATACCTTATTTTTTATTCTTTGGGTTTTTGGGTCATTTTTGAATATAAAAATCATTGTTTGTTTGTTTCGGTTTATTTAGTTAAACCATATTTAGAATATCAACTATATTGTTGACATTACAAGCACTGAATAGACTTTTATTTTCACTACATAAATAAACAATTAAATTAATACATATAATTCTATTCAGTGCTTGCAATTTTAACATTATAGTTGATATTCTGAAGATGGTTTAACTAAATAAACAGACTCGTCAATTAAAAATTAATTTTTATTTTAAAAATGACCGAAAAACCCAAAAAATAAAAATAAAGTATAATTGATTCAAGCGGTCAAGAAAACGAAATCCAATGGTATGTCAAATGATTTCTGAGATATTTGATTTTGACAATATGAGCTAATATCTCCAAAGTTGGTCAATATAGAAAAGCAAATTTTGGCTACTGCATACGCACAAAAAATCCTTTTCTTTATGCATTTACAATTTTTTCATCCTCGCAGGGGATTGCACCCAAAAATCCTAAATGGAACCCTATGTCGATAAATAGCTCATTTTAAAGGCTTGCAAGGGTGAAAAACTGTAAATACGCATAAAAGTAGTTTTTTTATACTATGCATTCGCCAAAACTTGCTTTCTTTATATTTACTAATATTTAGAGGGGAGTTTAGAAGTTTGCAATCTGAGTTTCTGAACTCATTATTGTTTACGAATTAAAAGAGAGTAGGATTTTATTTACTAAACAAAAAAATTGCTACATTTTACCTATAAGATCCCAAACCAGGCGCGTTCAAAGAGCAGTTTTCGTACCTTATATTCAGTCTAAAAGTTAGGTTTTACCTACCTGAGAAAAAAGGCATGAAATCCCTCCTTTGGCTTTTTTCATTCATTTGACTCAAAAACAAACAGAAGAGAGCAAATCAAAACACTTGTAAAATAAAGGCCAAGTTTTACAATAGCTGCAAAAAAAATAAGCAGTAGAAACATCACCGATTAAATCGTGCTTATCCATACAGATTGCAGACAGACACTAGTAGCCCTAAGGAGACCACGCTACACCTCGGGTCTGGTACTAGAATGTCACCGTGCCCTTGTAGACGTTTTCAGCAGGAATGTGGTCACTCTGCTGGACCAAAGGATACGCGCACTCCAAAAGCAACCGCATAGCTGACTCGTTGGCCAGGAAGGCTACCGGAACCAAACCTTTTGAACCCGAACCTTTCGTAGGTCTGACAGGGACTGCGATGAGAGACCTAATCAAAAGTTACTTTCATCAGTAGTTTACAAGACGATTGGATAAAACAGTAAACTGTAACTTTTTCAGGAAGTTACTGAACTTTCCTAAAAGAGATACAACTAAACATTACTTGGTAATGCCTAGGGCGAGCCTTCGTCTAATCAGGGCGTTCTTACTGGTCATTGTCAACTGCAAAAACGTCTCTTTGGAATGGGTTTAAATGACACACCTCTGTGTAGAGGTTGTGAACAGGAAGACAAGACGGTGGAGCACATTCTTTGTGACTGCCGTGCACTCTAGTCCAAGAGAAGATCCATGCTAGGCGAGTACTGGTTTCTTTGGCCGACATTAAGGAGATTCCCCTGGACGACGTTGTCAACTACTTTAAATCAGTAGGATGGGCGGCGTACTGACTGAGAAGTCCCTTTTAGGAGGTAGCACAATGGGCCCACTGAGGCCTAGGTGCAGTGATGGTTATCAACCTCCTTACTTTCGAATACATGACTGGGCAGGTTTTTCACTGATGTGTCTGTATTAATAAAAAAATACTGCTTGTATAAATTAAAAAAACTGTCTGTGTTAATAAAAAAAAAACACTCACTTATACAGACAAGTCAGTAAAAAACCTGCCAAGTCTAAAAAAAACTGGGTGTTATTGTAGATCTTAGTACTTTAAGAGGCCGATATTGGCTGGATAAGAACTTGGCCCTTATTTTACATAAGTGTTTTTAGTCAGATTTACATCTTTACACTTAAACACTATCACGCTCAAATTGTATTTATGTGTTCCCCATAAATTAACGCTGTTAAATCTCTTCCATCTCAAATGACACAGATCTAAAACTCTCTCTTTAAGTAAACAACTAGTAAACTATTTAGTTTGAAGAAACATAAGATACAATATTTTAATTAACTTCTATACAAACATTTTCTATGGAAAACTTTAATCAAATTTGTTTTGTATGCATCTGTTACCCTTTTGTTATTAAATTAACATTTTCGCTTACCTACTTTTGGATTAGTAATGTAAAGAGGTGAGTGCACTGAATTGGGTAAATTTTATTTAAGCTTGTTTTAGAATGTTACCGTCAGAAATGTATTGTCAGTTTGCTCTAATTGATTTAATAAACTTCGTTAAAATTTTCGTGAAAATTAAAAAAAAATGTTTTCATTCACAATCTGGTTATTTTACCTGTTGTCGAAGGGCTAATGACACATGTTTTATGAAGTGTTTGATTCGGGTAGAAATATTTCATAGTTGTTTAAATAGGATAAATGAGTATGTAATTGACTTATTGCCTGACCTACCTGGGTACACCAGGTACTGCGCATACAGGAAGTCCGTGCAACTTTTATTTTCATGATTGCTAGTTGTTAAACCTGGAAAAAGTGATTGGCTTTTTGCCATATCCCTTGCCCCTTACTAACCCGCATTGAGACAGCAAGGAAAGGTAGTCTCTCACAACCCCTGCATATTGGACGGACAGAGAAATTGGCCCTCATTCTTCGTAGGTCCAAATGGCCCCAGAGCGGGTAGGCTCCGGGAACCAGCCAGGAGGGCAGACGGTGCTAAGAATCCGCGAAGTCTAAACCACTACCCACACAAAGCAACATCGCTATTTATAGCAACATACAATTGCCGAATACTATCAAACCTGTGTAAATTAATGGAGCTGGAGGAAGAGGCAAAAAATATCAAGTGGACATCATAGTCTCAGTTATGTAAGGCGAAAAGAAGAACTATTAGAGCTTGAATCAGGCAACACCTTATACCATAAAGGAACACCGACAGGAAGGACAAGTGGCGTAGGATTCTTAATCAAAAAAGAATGGAAAAACAGGGTCGTAGACATAACGGGCATCTCGGACCGAGTGGCAAGCCTAACACTTCGTATATCGAAAAGATACTGCGTACAAATTGTGCATGCTTACGCTCCAACGATCAGCCACTCGGAAAAAGAAATAGAAGAATTCTATAACGAAATTAGTCAACCCTTGATAACACCAACTGCCACTTTAAATACTTGATAGGAGACTTCAATGCTAAGATAGGGCAACAACAACGACAAGAACAACTGCTGCGGAACTTTGGAATTGGGAAACGGAATGATAGAGGGGAAAGATTTGTACAATACGCCCACCACCAAAACCTCTTCGTTGTTAATACATTCTTTAAGAAGAACGAAAATAGAAAATGGACATGGCAAGCCCCTAATGAAGAAACGAAGAATGAAATAGATTTCAACTAACAGGCGAAACATTATAAAGGATTATAGGTTATATATATATATATATATATATATATATATATATATATATATATATATATATATATATATATATATATATATATATATATATATATATATATATTATATATATATATATATATATATATATATACTATTATTTTTCCCAGTATAAATTAAAAAACTGAGCTTCGTTAGGTTCTAGCCACTGCTAAAGACTACCACTGTGCCAAATTTCATGATTTTAGCTCAAGCATAACTTCAGAATTACGTGGACATACATATAAATATATCCAATATAGTATTATATATATATATATATATATATATATATATATATATATATATATATATATATATATATATATATATATATATATATATAGATTTAAACTTTAGGGTAGCTATAAACATATATTTAACAATGTATACTTAAACTATTAAATATTCTTCTTAAAAAATAACGGAGATATCTGCTGCTGTACACTGTGAATAGATATCTGGCTAGGCAATTTGCGTCATTTTTGGAGATCACAATTTTTATCTAAAATAAATTTTTCAAAAAAATTAGTTTTTTTTATAGGCGTATTTTATATATTTACCTCACTCTTCATAAAAAAAAAACCTGAAAATTAATATGTTATTCGGGAATGTGAAAATTAGTATGATTTTTTACCCTATGTTTGTACTTTCTTTTGCAATAAAAAAAGTTAAAAATAAGGATATCTTGTAGGATTAAGGTATACATAAAGCGTATTTATATAAAAAAAATTATGTGCTGAGTTTAATAACGATTGATTAAAAACTGCAGGGGCTGGAGGTGACGCACCTTAATTATTTAAATTAGTTTTTACATTTTTTTTATTAATGTGAACCATACTAAAATGGATCTAAAAAACAAAGATTTTTAAAAATTCTGCGCAGATTAAAATGTAACTAATCCTTGACGAATTTCAAACTAAAATCTGTTTTTTGTGAAAAAGAACACTCTT
Organism: Listronotus oregonensis; assembly: GCA_019359885.1. Classification (NCBI taxonomy): domain Eukaryota; kingdom Metazoa; phylum Arthropoda; class Insecta; order Coleoptera; family Curculionidae; genus Listronotus; species Listronotus oregonensis. The sequence goes on from JAHBCN010000057.1 coordinate 167,374, forward strand.
GTAAAAACCACAACATTCTTTCTTTGGTAGTTTTCTCAGTAGCCCCTAAAAGTGCCCTCTTTATTAAAACCTTGATACTAATAATCATTTAGTAACCCAATTTTGCCTTTTTTTGGAAATACAAACTAAACAATAACTAAAAACAAATTAAACATATTTGTGTATTTTTTAAGTAACCCCCAAACTTTAAAATAATTAAAAAATAAATAAATACTAAATTTAAGAGTTAAGAAAAAAGTAATGAAAAATAATGCGGGCGTAACTAAAGAAAAATTTACTTTAAATTATATCCTTTTACGAAGCAAAGAATTGACTGTAAATTGTGTGGTGTCAACTAACTTTTTAGTTATTAGCTTCTTTTTTATCTAAAAGGCACTAAATATGTCAACAGCACTGTCACTGCCTTTAACTAATCAGGAAAAAGGATTTTTATTGATGCAGCTATCTATAGCTTTAAAACGGCACAACTTGTAGCCGCTAAGACAGATATTTCCAGGTATAAATCTGATTTGATTACCGTCCTATTTTATTTCCAATAGAGCTGGCGTATCGTGAGCTCCCCGAGTAATCTAACATGTCATTGCGACCGCAGAGACGCTATTGCTTGCTATTGTAGCAAAAACACAATGGGAATTGGCTGCCATTAAACTTGATGGCGAGCCGAAACCCGGTGCAGGTGATTTTTTCGGAGTGTTTCAGAACTTCTAAACTGCTAATGTTACGACGAATTACACTTTGGTTTAGCTTAAACCGCTCCTTTCAATAACCAAGCCTTTCAGTTATAAAATGTCTTTGAATTAAATTTTTCTTTGCGACTTTATTTTTCTTTCTTTTATGACTCTTGAGTACAGACCTTTAACAAAGTAAGTTACAATTAGTTTTTAAAAGAAATTTTTAAGATAATTGATAGGCGGTGGAAACAAGAAAAGGTATTTTTTTATTAAATTAGTTTACAAACATGGCACATTTCCAGAACACTTTTTTTAGAAAATTATGATTAAAAACCCACTTAAAATTGGCATATGTTCAAAGAATGTATTAAAAATATTGAACCTGTCCCAAATGAGACACACACCCTGTTTTGACCTAATTTTTTCTCTTTAATAATTTCTGCCAGAGCCTTGTATAAATAAACTGACTCTATTTTTATTCCAAAGATGAAAGTTACTCTTCTCTTAATTTTCTGAAAAATTTATAAAATGCGACAAATCGTTTCAACGAATACGTTTTTGTAATATTTTTACAAATCGGAAATTCGTAACTAAAAATAAAAACATATTATTATTAATAAAATTCGATGTAATTGGTTACCAAATCTATTTTTTTTTCTAAATATATTTATTTCTTCGTAAGTTATAGGTTTTTTTTTTAAATTAAGTACCTAGTTTTATATATATATATATATAAAATATATATATATATATATATATATATATATATATATATATATATATATATATATATATATATATATATATATATATATATATATATATATATATATATATATATATATATATTCATGATTGGTAAGTCGACGCGAAAAATGAGGGCCCGAATTAATTCTTTAATTCTGAATGGAAAACCAAGAATACTTTTTTTGAAAATTATCCTTCGTTTTCAAGATATTTCACTACAAAGTTTTGCCAAAAAAAAAAATTTAATCGCATTGTGGGTGCTGCTCATCTTAGTTGGCGCTTTCAAACTATTACGTCATATGAAATCAAGTTTGACCTTTGTCAAAAGTTAGACACTTGTCAATCTGTTATTGGAAAAATCACAAGAAAATGGAGTTCACTAACGAAGAATACGGTAATATTGTTTATGTGTATGGGTATAACACAACATGCATGTGCACCAAAGTGCCTAACTTTTGACAAGGGTCAAACTTGATTTCATATGACGTAATGTAAAAGCGCCAACCAAGATTAGCGAGACCCACAATGTGATTTAAAATTTTTTCTTTGGTAAAACTTTATAGTGAAATATCTTGGAAACAAAGGAAAATTTGCAAAAAAGGTATTCTTGGTTTTCGATTCAGAATTAAAAAATTAATTCAAGTCTTTATGTTTCGCCTCTACTTACCAATCACCCTGTATATATATATATATATATATATATATATATATATATATATATATATATATATATATATATATATATATATATATATATATATATATATATATATATATATATATATATATATATATATATATATATATATATATATATATATATATATATATATATATATAATATTTTATAAAAAAATAAATATATTTACGCATGTACAACCAGGGTTGCACCCAAAAATTTAATTGGAATCCTATATCGATATGTAGCTCATTTTAAACGCCTTTAAAAAACAAACATTGCTGCACAAACTAAAGGTCTCTACGATCACCCGTTCCCGATTAATAAGGGATTATTAATAAATACCAGTATAGAAGAACAGTTTTAATTTTTATTTTATGAGATGTTTAAAATGACTATTACCGAACAATAATAGAGTCTATTTTAAATTTGCTCTTAGTTTGTCAGAATTTGTGGTGTTACAGTGGCGCACACCCCCGTTATTCGTTGTCGTAGTTCTTGCAAGTTTTCTGGTTTTGTTGCAAATACCCTCTTCTTTACATAACCCCAAAAGAAAAAGTCAAGAGGAGCAAGGTCCGGAGATCTTGTAGGCCATTCAATAGGCCTCTGTGCCCAATTCAGCGGCCAGGAAATTCTTCATCTAAGTATTGTCATACAGTTAAATGAAAGTGTCAAGGTGCCCCATCCTGCTGAAAAATCTTAGTCAGTCTCAACAGTAGCTACAATTGCAAGTGTAATAGCTTCTTTTAAAAGTTGTAAGTATAAGTGTCCGGTAAAATTGCCTCTAAGAAAAAAAGGACCAATTACCGTATTACCAAAGATTCCAGCCCATAATAGAAAACCACGTAAAATACTACAAAGATGATTTTTCGAAAATAAAATGTTTTTAATTTTACTTATATTAATTAGTTTTTTTTTTGTTTTTTAATGTTTTATTTTTTAAAAGAACTTTAGGGCCTTTTAAATATGTTGTATTCGGAAGGTGTAAAATCCTAGCGAAAAATTATCAAAACTTATTTTATTAATATTAAGAAATTCCCAATAAAAATATATATATTTTTTTGTTTAGCTATCTTTTAGATTTTTACAATCCGTAAATTTTCCGTAACCAAACAAAATACCCGAAATTATTCTATTTTTATAGCATTTTATTACCATTTATTATGGCTATAAGGACTTTCTAAATTATAGAGGCTAAGAAAACACTTTATTCTATAAGAGGGTTATAGCATTTTTTATGGAATATATATCATTCATTTAAATCAAAACAAGCCTATGTCCATTTTCGATAGTCATATCGTGCTTGAGGATAGTTTTGCACTAAAAATTATGAAGCTCTTGGACACAGGCTTATTGGTAAATTAAGCCTATTTTTTACACAATGGGCAGGTATAAGTTTTATTACATTTTTTACTATTTAAAAAATTAACTTGTATTTAAAAGCATTTTATGGATTAAATTATTTCTGTTCTTGCCAAACTTTCCTGGTTAATAGTTAACATTTGCCAATTTTTGTGGTTCATTTAAGGGGGTTCTACAGTGCCGGATTTAAGCATAGGCAACATAGGCCGTTGCCTATGGGCCGCCACCACAAGGGAAACGATAAAGGCTCAGTCAGCAAAAGACTACAATATCCGAGGTTGAACTTGAATACTGCTGCAGCACTGCTTACTCTATTAAAATCAACCATTGAAAATAAAAGAGACAGTAAGTAAGACAGAAGTAACGGATTTTTAAAATATGAGTCGAGTTAAGAGAAAATAGTATCTAAACATAACCGAATTTAGGGTGACTTTCACTCAAGGAAATATTAAAAACTAAATCCAAATTTAAAAAACTATTACAGCAGAAGCTTAGATTTAAGTGTTGGCTTTCATATAGTTTTTAAAAATTATCAATAACTTATACCGTTTTTGAGAAAAACATTATGCCCCAGAAACCAAATTGGATTCAATTTTCGCGGAGCGAATGGACTCTTAAGACAAATTGATATTTATTTAATACCCTTCATGTCTAAAATACAATTTTTAAATAAATTAAGTTATAAAAATTATCCTTGTGGAATGATACTTTTAAAAATATATTTTTATATTTTACCCAAGTAATAAAAACATGTTTTAAAGCAAATAAGCTATTAATAAAGTTTTTGATGAGGCGATTTTAGCAAAAACATTTAAACTAATCAAGTTTTTAAATAGCTTTGGCTAGAAAATTAATCCAAGTTTAAATCTTTGCCCAGGATAAACATATAACCGAATCAAAGAGTCATTAGGTGCCTTTCACTCTAAAACACGGGCCTGATTTACAGCTTCCTAATCAGCGACTTTACGAACTTCACTTTTTTAATTACTTTAGTTTGGCTTAGCAGACCTAGCCCATAAAAGTAAAGCTAAGCTTTTATCTTAAATAAAGACTGGCCAATTTTAAAGTTTTAATCTATCTGCACTGGCTATTGCCAAATATTCCGTGGTTGCATCTATATGGAATATTTAAAATGTAAATGTTTTGTGATTTTAGCAATTTTAAAAAATAAACGAATGCAAAATACCTTTAAAAAAACAATTCGCTGCGTGTATATGTAATATTTTTTAATATTCCAAAAAATAGCTTATGACTAGTTATTTTAATTATATACTCAACAAAGTATCTGTTCAATAAAATCCTAAAACTGTTTTTAACCTGAAAGTCTGGCATTTTAGGACCTAATCCGCTTAAAAGAACAATCTTTATAAATTTCTATTTAACATTTACTAAAAATTATAATCAAAACTCGTAATAAGAAGTTATTACCAATTGCCCAAATGTTTTTATATTTTGATGAAATTTGGTATATGGACCTAAAACTAAATTATAAATATATAACTTTTTTTATATTTTAACTTTTAACTTTACTTTTGGAAATTTTAAATCATTTTTGAATTTGCCGCCATAACAGCGGTCACGTGACAGGTATCAAAATGTTTGATAATTGTTTAGAATTGCGGCCCCACCTTTTTTGGTCATAAAAAATCAAAAAATAAAAATAGTGACATGTTTTTTTTTTCATTTTGATCTACTTTTCTTCTCCTTTTCTTCTTCTTTCTGGGAGCCGTCTTGATTCACTACCGGAGGCAGCGCAGCCTATTGGGCTTTTTGTGCCCAATCTCCCATTACCTTTTATACCAATCCTCCCAAAAGTCTTGTTCCTTCTAAAAGTCTGTATAACCCCGTGACTGGTTGGTTGATATATTCCTGTGAGATCATTTTCAGTTGCCCAAATAATGCCTGTCTTTTGTGATTCAATGCTTCACATTCACACACTATAGGCTGTTTCTTCCCCCTCGTCGCACATTCTGCAACTTGGGTCCCCATTGTATGAGCCTATCTTGTGTAGGTGTCCTCTTAGGTTATCGTGCCCTGTTAGCAACCCTACTGTTATGCGAAGTCTTTTTCTACTTTGTCTGAGTAGTTCTTCCTTCGATCTTTTGGATGGGCCCCTAATAAAGCTTTTTCCATGTCCTATTTTACTAAGGTTTGACCAGTATTCCTTGTTTTTGTTTCGGATCCATTCCCTGGTTTGTCCTCGTGCTGTGGTTTTGGTCACTCCAAGGGCCAGTTCTGGTCCACAATATGGTGATGATGATCCATATCTCGCTAGCTCATCCGCTTTTTGGTAGCCTTCTATTCCCGAATGTCCTGGTATTCACAGGAGATTTACCCTGTTGCGTTCTCCCAAAACATTCAGTTCTTTTTATCATTCCCATGTCAGCCTGGGCGTCACCTTGGGGTTTGCTATGCCCCTAGTGACGTCTGGCTGTCTGTTATTATGCAGATCCGCTTGTTTTTATAAGCCCTCCCATTATTTTTTTTCTCATAGTGCAGTAAAGCATATATTTCTGTTTAAAATATAGAACTGTGTGTTTCTAGTGGAATGGAGAATTGTGAATTCCTCATTTTACTGTACACGCCCGCTCCAGTTCCCTGCTCTGGTTTTGGAACCATCCGTATACCAGATGATGTCTCCAACCGTGCCGGGGAGATCGAGTTGCTTCCACTCACTTCGATCTGAGGGTTGTTTTAATTGCTCCTGTTATAGCTAAGCAAGCAAGTCTCTGCACCTTGGCCAGTTCTGTAACAGCAGTTCTTTGTCGCATTTTTGTCCACCATACCAGTGATGCGCATGTTATCATAGTCCTTACCACCATGGTGTATAACTTATAAACCATTTTTGGTTTAAGGCCCCATGTTTTCTTCGTCTGATTAACATAAGAGTCATCTTCGCTTTCTTTCTTGTTTTCTGAAGATGTTATTTCCAGGTAAGTTTAAAGTCTAGAAAGACAATCAAATATTTTACCTCTCCCACAATCTTGATTGTTTCACCTCGTAGGGTCAGGGGTCCTAAGCCCTCTAGATTTCTTCTTTTGGAGAAGGTAACTATAGCTGATTAGGAGGGGTTTATGTTTAGTCCCTCCTTTCTCGTCCATCTGCTGACTGCGTTTAGGGCCCGTTGCATTTTATCCCTAACAGTGTTGTTAAATTTTCCTTGGGCCATAATGACGAGATCATCTGCGTATCCCAATGTTTGGTGCCCTTCCAGTTGAAGGACATTTAGTAGGTCGTTCATGACAAGGTTCCATAGCAGTGGGGACAAAACTCCCCCTTGCGGTGTTGATCTTAAAAAAAAAAATTTTGGTGTTTATTTTTATTTTGAAATTAAAAAAAATGGGTATTTTTTAAGTTTTTCGTCAATAAAATGCATGCATTTGAGTTTAGCAATTTCTAGTGATTTGTTTTACAATCTACGTGTTCCGACAAATCATTTCTAGTTTTTTCTTTGTTAATATCAATTTTTGGATTTTTCAAATATTTTTTCAAAAATATTTTCTATCGAAAAATTGAAATTTTGATTTTTTTTAATGATTCTTTTTTGATAAATTTTAAGAATAAAAATATTTGACAAACCAAAAAAAAATCATATTGATTTTGCATCCCAAAAAAAGTGGGCCCGCGATTCAAAACATTTACCAAATGTCTAGGTTATTTGGCATGCACAATTTATTACCTAAAAGCTTTTTTAAATATCTTAACACTAAAAAAACCTATTTATTGCAAACTTTTTTGCCCACACCATATGATTAAACCAAAAATTGGTTTAAAAAAATGTGTACATAAAAAGACCATTACCACATTAAAGACGGGTATAACAAAGTTTTGAAATAAGCGTAATTTTCCTTTTTGTTTGTAGCATTTGCTAGTGGCATAAAATAAAATAAATTTCATACAGCTTATATGCTCCAAAAATAAGCCACCAAATTTATCATTGAAATTACGTCGCCTTCCGAGTATGTATTATGGTAATATATTTCATCAATGTTGTGGTAAACATCTAGGTCCCGTAAGATATATGGATCATGCCTAAAATTGTTATTTAATTAGGTTTGTTCATAACCTACATATTGTTGTTTATGGGTCATTCCATTTAAAGTGGTTGCTTTACCATTTTTAAAAACTTTGCAGGTTTCTTTTTCCATAACCCAAGACTTCCATTATTTTATTTTTAACCTAATAGTCTAGACGAAAAGTGTGTTTCCTGCGAGAAATAGTTCGGCGTCGAAAAATATGGTCGATGGCTCATTCGACGCGGAATGCAAATCTGAGAAAGGCATTTTGAGTATTTTTTTGCCAATAAAAACTGCAATGGTTATTAACACAAAACGAAATAGAAAAAGCCATTTCCATTTTTAATGATAGCTCAAAAACCATAAGAGGTAGCGGTATTTGCAAAAAAGATCCTTAAAGAGAAAAAATTTCCGATAAAAAAATCCCAAATCCCGGAGTTTTTATAGGCAGAAAAATTTCTCACAACGCCTTTTTTAGATTTGCATTTCGCATCGAATAAGCTATAGCTCATATCTTTCAAAGCCTTTTAACTATTTTTTGCAGGAAACACACTTCTTGACTAGAATATAAGCAATTTATTAATGATGGCAATTTTGAATTTAATTAATGCATACGCCTAATTAAGCGATTGTAAGAATTTAAAAAACATTTATAACTTTAAAAGTATTTGTCTTAGAAGGATGAAATGAGGTCTTGTGAAAGAGATATCTGCATTGACCTGCGCTTGTTTTCAAAATCAGAATTACACGGTGGCTTAAGAAATTGAATACTAGAGTGGAGGGTACTATCGTCAGCAAAACTATGAATGGGATTGATTGTGGAAGAGAGAAGATCGTTAATGTGTAGAAGAAACAGCGTGGGTGCCAGCACTGAGCCCTGGGGCACCCCAGCATTAATTTGGTAGAAGCTGGAGGAATGACCATCTACAGTAACTGATATACGTCGATTAGAAAGGAAACTGGAAAGCCAAGAGCAAAGCTTAGGTGGAAGACCGTAAGAAGGAAGTTTGTTAAGAAGCCCATCATGCCAGACCTAATCGAAAGCTTTGGATATGTCAAGAGCAACGATCTGGGATTCACCAAGAAACTCAAGGGACTTGTTCCAGTTGTGTGGGACAAAAGAAAGAAGATCAGCTGTGGATCTACTGTGACGGAATCCATATTGTCTATCATGTAAGATCTTATGTTTTTCCAGATACTTTAAGATTTGGGAATTAATGAATTTTTCCATTACCTTGCAAACAACTGAAAGAAGCGATATAGGTCTATAGTTAGAAGGGAGACTTTTGGATCCTTTTTTGGGGACAGGTTGTACACGTGCAGCTTTCCAACTCTCCGGGAAAATGCCCGTGTGGTAAGAGATTCGAAAGAGGCGAGTTAAGATGGGTGCAAGCTCGGGAGCACATTTTTTTAAGACGATTGCTGGTATGCCATCCAGCCCAGACGATTTTTTAGTATTAAGGGAAGAAAGAATACGCTTGACCTGTTTGACTTTAAAAATTATATCGGACATTTTATGAGAAACGGGTACAACTGTTGGAAGAGGAAGATTAATAGGAGGATCAAGCGTAGAATTGGCAGCAAATTGTTTGGCAAATAGTTAATATTATTTAAATTAGAAATGGTTGTTTAGTCTAGAAAGAGAAAACAACCTAATGAGTTTTATTATTTTTTAAAATGGTAAAGCAACCAATTCATATTTTTTTGGTCCACTTTGGATGGATTGGTCCTTATGTTAAAGTTTACATTTTCTGCTTGCACCTAAAAAATTACAAAAAATAATTCTGAACACAACAAATATTATATATATAAATATATTTTTCACTGAAATTTTAGGGCTGTAGAAAGAGAACTTTTCTTGGTAAGGCAATCGTATTGAAATATTCTTATTTTTTAACATAAGCAATATCAAAGTTTTATTTTTTCTTGTAGCACAACCGATGGATAACACAAAAGATGGGTTTCCCTTAGATTTTTTTATTGTATTTACAAATTGGTATCCATTTTAGTAAAGCTTTAATGTCATTTTAACTAATATAATTTTAGTCAGATTGCAGCAGATGTTACATCTTCTTGTTAAAAACGGAGACATAAATTATCCAGCGGGATGTAGTGATCTAAATCCCTGTGATTTTTTTTCGTAGGAGCTTTGTACATTTTATAGCGTACTTCATCAAACCCACGGCAACTCGCTAACTTAAAGGCAATATTTGACCTATTATGGGCGAGATTTAGCATAAACCGCTACCTTTATAAATATTCCTACCTGAAGAAATAATAACCAATACTACTAATATCTTGAACTTCTTTTGGTAATTGGTACACAACGTTTCGCTTAGTATTGTATTTTCAATCGTTTTCAAGTAATAACTATTCTTAAAGCTTGATTAATTTTTCACGGTTTCGCAAGGACAGCCACATAGTCAAGGTGTCACTACAAGGCTTGCTAAATACATTCTGGTTGCTTAGAATTTTTGCAGCTTCTTTGTTTTTTTTTCAGTGGGCTGCAATAATTCCAAACAACCAGAATATATTTAGTAAGCCCAGTGATGCGTCTTAAACATCTGGCTGCTGTTGCTAAACCGTGAAAAATTGGTGAACAACAAATAGTATATAAGGTAGCAGCTTAAAGAGTAGTTTTGGTAGTTATAACTTGAAAACGGTTGGACAACAGAATTAGAAGATTTTACTGTTATTGAAACCATAACCTTGTTTAACCCTTTCAAAAAAAAGAGCAGCCAGCAAATTTAAAAAACGGAATTTACTCATTTCAAAAGTATATATTTTCATAAAGAGAAAAATGTGTCTAAATTTTGACCAGTTGACTGATTAGACTGGATAAACCTTTTAGAATTTTAATATAAATAAAGCATCCTACTTATAAAGTTTGTAAAAAAGATGAGCTCTAAAAATGTCAGGCTTTTAAAAAGAAAATTTAATGATGTTCTATGTGCCTGTTTGTTTAAAAAAAAAACTTTTATAACTCCATTAATTGATTTTAAAAAATGTTGGGATTTAGGGGTTTTAACTAAAATAATTGGGGCATGAAAAAATATATAAAAGCTAAATTTGATCAAAAATTCGGCATCGGATTTCTTTTAAACTTTCTTCATATACGTCTTTGAAAAATAAATTAGCTTATTAGCTTCGGGGCGCTATTAGTTAATCAAAAGTTAGTTTATTCGGTTGCGGATTTCTGAAAATTTAATTGGCTACAAAATATTTTAGAGGAGTTATCGTTAATTTATACCTTGAAATTTCTAGTATAGCCAAGAGCAAACCGCCGAAGAGTTGTATGTTTTAATGCATTCCAAACATAAAGATATTAATTTATCTGTTCTGATTTTAACCAGTAGTTTGATCTGTTATTGTCTACATAGTCATGGGTAACTGCATAAAGATGGCGCCCAACAAGCAGTCCATCTTTGTTTACATGATAAGAGTAGTGCTTGCACTTTATTTGTTTTTTAGCCAAAGCCGTACAGTGTTAGCGATTTGGAATATTTATCTTGATATCAAGTAAATTTTTTGACTCGCTTTTTTATAGATAGGGGCAAATCAGGTATTTATTTTTTCGGTTGTGCACCGCTAATTATCCCCGCATCCTTCAAAATGTCTGATACTTGTGTATTATTTCTTTTATCCTGGAACAGTCCACGAAGGCTGAGACCTGATTACTAACGTACCGTGGGTGTCTTAAATGTGGTAATAGGGAGTTTATTCACACAGGACTTAAATATTTTGAGATTTGCAGGAGAAGGATGAAAGAACGAGAAAAGTGAGAAGTTCGTTGTCTTTCAAGTTGGACTGTAAAAGGATGTATAAAAGTGACACTAGTGTTTTTCTGTTGGGAGCTGCAAAAGAAGGAATTTTACAGACCAACTTTTCGAAGCAGAAGCCGTAAAAATACCTATAAAAGAGCGACAGATCCTCTATAAATAGGACGTCATTCCCCAGACCTAAGAACAATATTCTAAAGAGAGTCTGATTTGGGATACATACAGAGTATACAATTTTGAAGGAGAGAAATACTGACTGGCTTAAAAAAAGCCAAGTTATTTTTAAAAGGAACACCAACAAGATTAAATTACTTTTGGTTCTGCACTAATTGGCCGCTCTTATGTAACGGATGAGCATTGGCATGCCAATCCAAGATTAGTTCAAGATCTTGTTAAAGAGATATCTGCATTAATCTGCGCTTGTTTTCCAAATTGAGTATTAGATTGGAGGGTATTATCGTCAGCAAAACTATGACTAGAATTGATAGAGGAAAAAAAATCTTTGATGTAAAGAAAAAACCGAATTGGTGCCAGTACTGAGCCCTGGGGTATTCCAGCATTAATTTTGTGGAGGCTGAAATAATGACCATCTACAATAACTGATTAGAAAGAAAACTGTTGTGTTGAGTTGACCTCACATGCTGCTTTCGTTTGCTTGGAAATCGCGCGTTCAACGACCAAATAAATAAATACACGTGATATCTCACTACACCGCCCCCCTCCCTCCTTATGATATTTTGTGATTTTGGTCGAATCCTCTCCCTCCCTTTCAAGCCTCACGTAATTAATGGACGACCCCTTATAAACTTTATTGAATTGCTCCCCTTTGTTTATCCGGATGACACTGATGTTAGACGAGGGAGGTGCAGAAAATTGATTTTGTCAATACTCTGGAATATCTCCCCTTTTTGGGTATCGTTTTTCGTTCCCTGAAATAATCTTGTTTAACTTTGAATGAAAAACTTTATGTCTACTTGCTCAAAAAATATTTTTTTGTTTAGGATCACTGAATTTCTCATATTAAAAGTCTAATTTTGTTAATATATTTCTTTTACATGCTTTTTCGTCTTTAAAGTTTTACTTAATGTATTTTTTGAATGACGTGTGACTAGTAAAATATTAAACTTTTACTGGCTATCACGAAGGGTTTCGTCACTTATTACAGAACCATAAAAATAGTTAAAAGGATCTAAAATTGTATATAAGAGTTTATATTTGGGCATACTTTTTTAATAACCATAACACATTTTTGCCCACAAAAGGAGTTTTCTCATTATTGTATCAAATCCCAGAATTTATTTTTTAAGCCAAACTTACCCAATTTTTTAAATTTTTATACCCAAATTTATTACAGTTTGTATTTTATATAAATAAATATTCAGCGTTAGTTAAGCCCAAGAATTTTTTTTTTATCTTGGGACTGTCCACGAAGGCTGATGCCTAAGTACTAACATACCGTGGGTGTCTTAAGTATAGTGAGAGGAAGTTTGTTCACACGGAACTTAAATATTTAGAGATTGGGAGGAAAAGAAAAAACTTCTGCAGGCAGCAGGTTCCATAGTCTTGACACTCTAGGAATGAAGGAATGAAGAAAGCGGGAAGTTCGGTGCCTCTCTAAAATTGCACTACGTGTTGCTCTGTTGGAAGCTGCCAGAGAAGGAATTATACTGGCCAACTCCTCTGAGCAGAAGCCGTGAAAATACCGGTAGAAGAGCGACATATCCCCTGCAGCTCGACGGTGGGCAAGAAGAGGAAGCCTCTCTGTGAGCGTGGGATTATAAATAAGACGAACGGCTCTTCTTTGAATGAAGTCCAGAGTGCTAAGTGTTGTAGGGGATGCCATTCCCCAGACATGAGAACAATATTCTAAAGAGGGTCTGATTTGGGATACATACAGAGCATACAGATTGGAAGAAGAGAAATACTTTCTGGCTCGAAAGAGGAATCCATGCTTTTTTGAAGCTGCCGAGGCTATGGATGTAATGTGTTTGTACCAGTTAAGGCTATTCTCAAAAGTAACACCGACAAGATTAAACGACTCTTTGTTCTGCAGAACTTGGCCACTCATATGTAACGGATGAGCATTGGCTGACTTTTTTCGCGACAGCGAACATAACTGTGTTTTTGAGGCATTAAACCGAACAAGATTTTTGGCGCCCTAATCCAACATAAGTTTGAGGTCTTGTGAAAAAGATATCTGCATTGACCAGCGCTTGTTTTCCAAATCAGAATTACGTGGTGGCTTAAGAAATTGAATACTAGAGTGGAGGGTACTATCGTCAGAAAAACTATGAATAAAATTAATTGTGAAAGAGGAAAGATCGTTAATGTGTAGCAGAAACAGCGTGAGTGCCATCACTGAGCCCTGGGTTGCCCCAGCATTAATCTGGTAGAAACTGGAAGAATGACCATCTACAGTAACTGATATACGTCGATTAGAAAGGAAACTGAAAAGCCAAGAGCAAAGCTTAGGTGGAAGGCCGTAAGAAGAAAGTTTGTTAAGAAGCCCATCATGCCAGACCTGATCGAAAGCTTTGGATATGTCAAGAGCAACGACCTGGGGTTCACCAAGAAACTCAAAGGACTTGTTCCAGTTGTGTAAGACAAAGGAAAGAAGATCAGCTGTCGATCTTCTGTGACGGAATCCATATTATCTATCATGTAAGATCTTGTGTTTTTACTTTAAGATTTGGGAATTGATAAATTATTCCATTTCTTTGCAAACAACAGAAAGAAGAGATAAAGGTCTATAGTTAGAAGGGAGAGTTTTGCATCCTTTTTTGGATACAGGCTGCACACGTGCAGATTTCCAACTCTCCGGGAAAATGCCCAGAGATTCGAAAGAAGCGAGTTAGGATGGGTGCATGCTCGGGAGCACATTTTTTTAAGACGATTGCTGGTATGCTGACCAGCCAGACGATTTTTTAGTATTAAGAGAAGAAAGAATACGCTTGATCTGTTTGACTGATATGATGATATCGGACATTTTATGAGAAACAAGGGCAACTGTTGGGAGAGCGTAGCGTAAAATTGGCAGCAAATTGTTTGGCAAATAGTTTGGCTTATCTTTTACAGGTGGAAACAATTCCATCTTTAGACATTAGGAGTGGAAAAGAATTTGTGCAGAAGTTTTGACTAATATTTTTGGCAAAGGACTAGATTCGAGTAAGAGAAAACTTTATCTTTTATCCGATTGTTTTGTGGCGGATTTATATTTTAATATATTGTTATTGAAATAACTTGCCTAAAAATTTTTTATAAAATGGGACCCCTTTGGTTTTGGTCTCGGGGTATATCGACTGAGTGTGCTTAGCCTTATTGACTGCTATGAACTGGCAAATCGCCTGAAACTAAAAAAATAAAAAAGAAACAAAAAATTCAAAACACTTATACGTTTGGTGGCAAGTCTATCACCGAATAACTTAAATAAAAAATAAATAGAAATTAAAATTAAATTTGTAAGAATTTTAATATAATAAATACTTAAAAGATTTAAGAAACTTTTTTGTTATTTCTAACGTTTTGTCATAAATAACATATTGGGGTTTTTCTGTTTGGGGCGATCTGCCAGTTCATAGGGGTTAATTGGGCTAAGCACACTCAGTCTCTTTACCCTGGGACCAGGCCTAAAGTGGTTCCATTTTCTAGAAATTTTTTAGGCAAGTAATTTCAACAAGAACTTACTAAAATTAGTTATACTACCCAAAAACAGTATAAAGACGAAGAAAACAACGTTTTTTATAATCAGTATTAAATTTGAATCATGCATGCTAAAATAAGACTTTATAGCAAAAATTTTATGTAATTTTTAAAACCATTTACTAAGCGCTGATTTGCATGGCTGAAAAGCGATTAATATTGTGTCATAAATCGGATCCCAATTTAAACATTTAAGCCTCGTGAAATATATCGGTTATCTGCAAACAAAAAGTTCTGTATGTTTTATTTTCAACATTTATTTTATGTTGAATCACTACGTAATTTTGTTTCAATATATTATCAAATATTCGCCTTAAGCCTGGGTCTCTTAATTCTTTTGCTGATATAACGTCCATGCGGGTACCTTTCTCCTTTCTGTCAACTAGACCTGAAATTTATCGCTTTATGAAAACCGCTGCTAGCAGCCTAAACAAAAAGGGAGGAAATTTTTTACTCTTTTTATTTTCAAATAATTATTTGTACAAGGTATCCAGTGTACGGAAACGGAAGTATTTTTGCTCATAAAATTCCTCATTCCATGCCTAATTCAAATTTAAATTTTTATGGCAAATACTTTATAAGCATCCCATTTAAAAAATATATTATATCTTATAACACTAAATAAATTAAAAACTGTTTAGAAAAGATACGAAAAGGTATGTAAACTAAAAAACATATTACTGGGCAGTGGTTCAACATTAATTCAGTCAAGTCTAAAGTTAACAATTAGTCAAAGTGATTTTGCAAATGTCTAAATTACAGACACTTTGGAGCCAAAATACAAGGTACAGCAGAAATGGGGACTTGGGCCGAGTCAGCATTATAACAGTACGTTAACTGATTTTATTACGGGTTAAATCTTTGCCCCCAGAAGTTATTAATTTAAAAAATAGGATATAATTATTTAATCATTAAACATTTTTAACTGTAGACCCCACCCTAAATATTTAAAATTACAATTTTATAAAATTTTGGTTATAAAACTAAGTTGTTTTCTTGTTATTGACTTTTCGCTAAAGATTTGCAAAACCTATTACATTTTAATTACTATTATTACAAACTTTCCGTTTTAAACGTTTGTTTTTTCGAACGCATAAAAAGCGTATTTATTGATACATAATAATAATTATAGTAAAAATATGAATATCTCTGTAAGCAATAACAACTTTTTTCCAACAACATTTTTGCAGAATATTCAGCATTTTATGATACTTTATAACTTCACTGTCTCTGGCCTTCTGTTGCCAGCTAATATTTGATTTTACTTTAACAAAGATTTTTCTTGCTTAAAACCGATTTGTAACACTTGTTTCGAAATTGCACATTGCTGCTTTAGGTTATTTATTTTCTCGAAACACTTTTTGTACGATTTTTGCCTTTTGCCTTTAAACGCAAGTCTAATTTGTTTTCTATTAGCTAAGAGACATTTTTTAATGTATTTTTATTGTGAAAAGCTAAATAACCCATTAAGCTACAGTTGGGATATAAGTATTTTATAAAGGTGAGCCAGTTTTATTAATATTATATTTCTTTATTACTCAATCAGGTAAAAGTTTAGCTTTGGTCTTCAGGTTTCAAAACACGGTTTTTCAGTGACATCAGTGATATTTATTAATTTATGGCAAAAACTACAATGTGCATTGTCAGTCGTTCCCATTTTTCTGAAGTGCTACTTTGGAGGGTCTCTGAATCTGAATGAAGTGAGGAGGGTGATAAAAATCACTGCACCTGGGACTCAGTAGGCTTGTTGTACTACCTTCTAAAGAAAGCTCCTTACTCAGTACGCCGCCCATCCTACTGATTTAAAATAGGTGACAACGTCGCCGAGGGAAATCTTCTTAATGTCGCTCAAAGAAAACCAATACTCGCCCAGCATGGATCTTCTCTTGGACAAGAGTGCAGGGAAGTCACAAAGGATGTGCTTCACCGTCTCGTCTTTCTGTTCACAGCCTCTACACAGAAGTGTGTCATTTATACCTATTCTAAAGAAGTGTTTTTGCAGTTGACAATGTCCAGTAAGAACGCCCGTGATTAAACGAAGGTTTGTCCTAGCCAGGTAATGTTTAGCTGTATCTCTGTCAGACCTCAAAAGGTCATATCTTAAAAGAAAATAAGTGACTATCCTAAATTGTTTTAAAGCTTCATAACTTCTTGGTATACTTTTTGAAAAATATGGTTACACAGATTTCGATTGCATCAATCCGCTTCAAAAATCGTGGAAAATACTTCTTGGGAATATGCCAGTTTACATCTGAACCCATACAGTACCGCCCATTCTCTATTTTTTTATTTTAGATTCGTCCGTTTGTCAGGTTAGTAAACTACATTTCAGTTGTGGTAACCTCTTTCTTTAAACAAGAGTTAAAAATAACGCACCACTGAAATTGTGCCTGTCACTTTTTTAAAGGCATCAGCATGATTTTCATTCTTAAATTTACCTGTTTGTATTATTTTTAAGGCACTAAGTAGAGTTTCTCTCGTTATGCCTAAATAAAACGAGTGTCCAGTCCAGTATTAGTCTATGGCAACAGATAGAGTTGTTCTTTTCACTTCTGCAACTTTTAGACGGAAAAGTACTTGTCTTTTTAGCTTACCTGGTATCTTTACTTAATCTACCTTTTTTGTCTTATGAACGTCATATTGAAATTTTTCAGGGGCTTTATGTCAAATGATG